>JACCHV010000596.1:0-13718 GCA_018907245.1 Eupristina koningsbergeri
AAAGCTGCTGCGTCCAACGTACAGAACTAAGTCTTTCTGTTGTTGTTACCCACACATTGGTGTCAAGATGAACAACTAGCGTGGCAAAGTTGTCGAATTGAAGGAGATGCTGACTTTCCAGGGCAAATGAAGTAAAATTTTTTATCTTTGTATCCGAGTCGTTGGCTGTATGTAAAAGTTTTGAAAACTAAATGAGTACTACCTGTTCGCAGTTTCCAAATCTGCACTCGTTCTTTAGCGCCAGCCAAAACTTCAAATGCAAGCGAGTCGTCGGGATTGGACTGGTCTACAAATGAAAATAAACACTCATGTTAAACAATTTTACCTTTGCGTACATCTAAATTCCAAATAATCTCTCGTGAATCCAAAAAGCAGGGCTTTAACTCCTTGTTGTTGTCAGCATCACCATCAATTAAGCACAATGCCAGTTGTTTGTTAGTCAGACTGTAGATGAGCAAGAATTTGTTTTCGTTTATAAGCACTAGACTCAAATAATTGACCATAATGAAATAGTTGTCGGCCATCTGATGATGCACACTTCGACGCACTTTGCCATCAGCGTCGCAGAACAACAACTCCACACAGGTAAAGGTAGAATAGCAGAGAGTGAGATTGTTGGCGGATCGAAAGCCGTATGCGTCAACCATTTTGTCTGGGCTAATTACTTCTGAAAGAAAAGGAATTTTAGGTCAGTAACAGATAGAAACTTGCTTTCAAATACCGTGCTGTATGTCCACTTCACATTTGTCATTGTCTCCGCTGCACATTCAAATCGCCACACCATCAACCGACCATCACTAGTTGTCGAAACCGCTTCAAAGGCATTGTCACTTTTGTTTGTTGCCTCGAGTAAACGAAAAGAGCGGAATGTCGCCTGATTGAGAAGAGAAAAGATAACTTCGGGTACAAGCTGGTTATCATTGATCTAAAACTAAACCAATGAGAAAAAATTTGAGGCGTTTGCCATTCGTGCAATGCAGACGTCCGATAAGCCGACGTAGATCAATAGCTCATCTGAAATCCATGCCATGGTGTTGTTGCGCGGTTGCTGAACCCAGCGACAGCAAGGTGGAATGCAGCAGGAGTTTAGGAGATTAGCCCTTTTT
Source organism: Eupristina koningsbergeri (assembly GCA_018907245.1). Taxonomy (NCBI): domain Eukaryota; kingdom Metazoa; phylum Arthropoda; class Insecta; order Hymenoptera; family Agaonidae; genus Eupristina; species Eupristina koningsbergeri. The sequence goes on from JACCHV010000596.1 coordinate 1,107, forward strand.
AAAAACTCAAAACTTAACAACCTAGTTGTTTTCAAACGTTTTATTTTAACAACACTAATTCTAGTTTGCATTAACACGTTCTTTAATTTTATTGTTACGCAAACACAATGACAGAGTTGGCACGAACTTCGTTGTTAGAAAAATCTTTGTCAAATTTTAGTCCAGTTCTGCTAAAATTCAGATTCGCTTTCTGCGGACACAATTGTTTTTAGTGATTGAATATGTGCTCAAATACGCGTTTTTCGGCTTGCAGATAATCGTTCCGGATTGATTTTACTTGATGTTTTACGGCGCTTTTAACTGCTTTACCAAAAACCAATTTACAGTTGTACACAAGCAACCATTTATCACTACTAACTCCTCCCTTACTCCGGCTTCAAAAACAGGTTTAATGAGGAGACAAAATTTAAGAGAATTAAATGAAGTGCGATGAAAAGGACGCTGCTGCGGCGGGCAAGCTCTATTCGTTGTTTTGCGGCTTAATAGGACGTGGCGGCGTGTGTCGCAAGCGAGCACCGCTCTCAGCACTACTCCATTGCGAATTTTTTGGGCAACGCTGCTGCGGCGAGCAAGCTCCATTTGTTGTTTTGCGGCTTGGCAGGACGTGGCGGCGTGTGTCGCAAGCAAGCACCGCTCTCAGCACTACTCCATTGCGAATTTTTTGGGCAACGTCGACGCAATAGTGGGTTTTGCGATTAGCAAAGCGCTGCCACTCGCAAGCTACTTTTTGTTTGGGATGTAAACACGACCTGCCAGCCGTCAAACTGGTCTATTTTGACCGGTCAGCACTTGTATGCTCCTTCATGTGGTTCAACTGACTAGCTGCTCGAGGACGGCATTCGTTTGTTTTTTGTGGCATGTGGCATGTGGCAGCGATTTTTTTGTGTTAGTTATCGCTCACTACTATCAAATGACATGTTAACTCTACTTAGTTTGAACGGCTGTTGCGTTCTGCTTGAGTCTAAAGTGAGTTAGCAATGGTAACCGTTTGCGTTGGTTTTGTACACGTCAACTGCTAGTAGTTGTTTGAATTTGAAAAAAAGCAAGATACTAGGAGTAGGCAGTTATTCCGAACGACCACTTTAACAATTAAGAGTATAGAAGCCGAGTGTTGGACAAGCTTTAAAGCAGGTTTAAAAAATGTTTGAACTTAAATTTTAGACCATTGGTAGTTTTGATTTCTAAAGTGTTTTGTTGGGGATAAAATGTGGTAAACACTAAAACGTTTCAGAACTCAAACTTCAGCGTCAAGTCTGGTAAAGCAGCTGAGTTAGTCTTGGTAAAATCTACATGTTGCAGGAGCATTATTTGCTGCTTGCAAGCAGGTGTAGAGGAGAGAAGAGTTTTAGAAATTATGGATCCATCGACATGAGGGACGTTGAAAACGCCAAAATAGGATGACTTCCGAGTGCAAGGTGACTACTATGCAAAGCAATCAGTTTTCAATTGAAGTGAGTGTCCCGATGGTGCGTGAGTAATTTGTCCGCTCTGCTATTATTGCGATTACTGTCATCATGGAGCAGGTGATGAAACGTTGCATCAGATTCTTATTTTGACGTTACATGACTTGTTTTTTAGATATATATGGAGTGACGATAAAGTCTGCTCATGGGCAGTTTTTGTTTTTCATTTTTTAAACAATGATTAATGACTACTATTGAGAAGCGACACAGCTGATAACACTTTAAGCAATGCTGCCAACTAGAAGCCAAATCTTATTAGAGCGTTTGTTTGATTCGAAACCTTTGTACTAAGAGGGATTTAAATCGAATTTGATGTTTGAAATGAAGATGATGTTGTGTGCAATGGCTGAAAAGAATAATATTTGAAAATAACGACGCATTGAGCAGCATCTTGCCAGATTAAGATTGCAAAACGAAAAAGCGCAGCAAGTTGTGCGTCCGGCCGAACGAGGCGCTACAAACATAGCCGCGACAAGCGTTCGCACAAAGCATGCTTAATCGCGGCGGGGTGCGGCGTTGCAGAAACGCGACGAAATTTCTAGTTATAGCGTTTTGAGCTGGTTTTGTCGAAGGAAAAAACGGCGAGTCGGCTGTAGGTCCGAAGTGTGCTTGTCTGCAATGCAGCGGGCGACTCTCGGCTAGTCTGTACTTGGCTGTATGCTTTCGATCGAACTGAACTGCTTTGCCTGCCTTGCGGGGTGTGGCGAAAGCGAGGGAGGAACTGGCTTTCTGGTGCTGCTGAGCAGGCGCAAGAAAAAGGGCTAGTCAGGTGGCTTCTACCGCGTGGCGGGGGGTTGACTTCTCGCGATCTGTAAATGGGGGGAGCCCCTCTCCGGCTATGCAGAGAGAGGAAGGTCCTTCTTGTTTGGAGGTTGCCGGGAGCAAGGTCGACTATGGCTGCCTAGGAATAAGAAATGCTTTTGGGGCATGTCAAATGCAGAGAGTGTTTGTGAACGATTGAAATCACGAAATACAAAACTGGCAATATTTTCCAGTTGGGTGTTTTCGAAAGTGAGAAGGAATTGAAATTCTTCGATGCTGGTCACGCCGGGAGAGGAAAGGTTTCGTACGAAAAGTTCTGCAAGCGATCGGTGCAATGACGACTTTGGTGCCTTGCTCTGTTTGGGTTTTTCTTAAAAGCCGCAGAGTGAAGAGTAACAAAGGAATAGTTGGGGTTGCGAGCGGGAGGAGTTTTCGTGGAACTGATTTCTCCTTGATGTCGTGTGGCTGGCATATGATGCGGTGTAACGGCCGCGATTGCTTGCAAACTTTCCCTAGTGAAAGCTAAGCAGTAATCTGGTTGATCCTGGCTGAACTGATATGTTTCTTTCAAAGATTTAGCCATGCATGTGTAAGTAGAGTTGATTATAAAGCGAAACTGCGAACGGCTCAATACAACAGATATAATCTACGTGCTTTGACGTTTTAAACGGATAACTGCGGTAATTCTGGAGCCAATACGTGCTAAAAGCCGAATTCAGCAATGAGTTTGGTGCACTTATCGGAGCAAAACCTTTCCTGGTTTGATGCTAACTCTGGATAACCTAGCTTATCGCATGACCTTGTGTCGGCGAAGTTGCACTCGAGTATCTGCCTTATCAACTATCGTCGGTAGTGTATTGGACTACCGAGGTGTTGACGGGTAACGGAGAATCAGGGTTCGACTCCGGAGAGGGAGCCTTAGAAACGGCTACCATGTCTAAGGACAGCAGCAGGCGCGCAACTTATCCACTGTTCATTGAACGAGATAGTGACGAGAAATAACAAGCTCGTTCTCTTTGAGGTCGAGCATTGGAATGGATGGAATGTAAACAATTCCATGAGTATCAACGAGAGGGCAAGTCTGGTGCCAGCAGCCGCGGTAATTCCAGCTCTCGTAATGTATAGAATTATTGTTGCGGTTAAAAAGTTCGTAGTTGGATTTTCTACTGCGACTGGTCGCATCTAACGATGTGGACTAGGAGCAGTACTTGTGCCACGCTCGGGGTTGACCCGACGGGGCGCGGATTACTTTGAACGGCTTAAGTGCTCAAGGCGAGTCTTCGGACTGAATACCGGTGCATGGAATAATGGAACAAGGTTTCGGCCGAGTTTTATTGGTTTTGTCGGCTTAAACAATGGTTAACAGGAACAGCTGGGGGCACTCGTATCGCTGCGCGAGAGGTGAAATTCGTGGACCGCAGCGAGACGCCCTAAAGCGAAGGCATTTGCCAAGAGTGTTTTCATTAATCAAGAACGAAAGTCAGAGGTTCGAAGGCGATTAGATACCGCCCTAGTTCTGACCGTAAACGATGCCAACTATCAATCCGCCAGTGGCTTTGAGTCATTGGCGGGCGGATCGACGGAAACGAAAGTTTTTCGGTTCCGGGGGAAGTATGGTTGCAAAGCTGAAACTTAAAGGAATTGACGGAAGGGCACCACCAGGAGTGGAGCTTGCGGCTTAATTTGACTCAACACGGGAAACCTCACCCGGCCAGTACATCATAAGGATTGACAGATTGAAAGCTCTTTCATGATTTGATGAATGGTGGTGCATGGCCGTTCTTAGTTCGTGGCGTGAGTCGTCTGCTTAATTGCGATAACGAGCGAGACTCCGACTGCTAAATACCTGCTGGATTAATTGTCTACGCGGGTTCTTAGCTGGATTCGAGACTCCAAGTCTTAAGAAATGGAGCAATAACAGGTCTGTGATGCCCTTAGATGTTCGGGGCCGCACGCGTGCTACAATGATGGTAACAGCGTGATTGTCCTCGCCCGAGAGGGCTTGGCAAACAGTTGAGATATTATTATGGCTGGAATTGAGTGTTGAAATTTTCCCTCATGAACGAGGAATTCCAAGTAAATGCGAGTCATCAACTTGCATTGATTACGTCCCTGCCCTTTGTACACACCGCCCGTCGCTACCCGGGACTGAGTTGTTTCGAGAAATCTACGGACCGGTCGTTGCGGCTTAACCTCCGTTACGACTGGAAAGTAAATTAATCGCGATGGCTTGAACCGGGTAAAAGTCGTAACAAGGTATCGGTAGGTGAACCTGCCGATGGATCACTAACAATCAGCGATCAAACCTTGTGTTGGTTGGGAAGTCAAGCGACGAGCGTCGTTTTGGCCTTCCACCGGCAAGAGTGCTACCCATTCTGCTTTTTTAACTAAGAGGTGGTGTGGGTAGTTTTTAGCACTTCAATTGTGCAAAACGGCTAATGTTTGGGTATCTGTGCTGGGTCGAGCAGTTGTGTTAAACGACCGTGGCTGCAACGACACCTAGCGATAGAGTCGCCTTTGATGGCTCGGCTCGAGACTTAATGACCCGTTGTGGCGCCCAGACCTGGTTTTATTAATTTATTTTATATTAAACAGAGTAAATATTTTAAAGCTATATCGGTGGATCACTTGGCTCGTAGATCGATGAAGAACGCAGTGAATTGCGTTAAGAATCACGAATTACAGATATTATGAGTGATATGTTTTCGATTGCATATTGCACCGTTGGGCTTTGCTCATCGGTATATCCGACTCAGGGTGTGATTATTAAAGAACATAAATAGTCTTTGTTGGTCGCAATGCGTTCTCTAGCGGTTGCATCAAAAGACGGTCGTTTGTGTTTTAAAACGCATTGTTGAGGTGTTGCTGCCACCGGTGCTGCTTGTCTTTTTTTGTCTAGTCTCTTCAGTGAATTCGATCAAGTTGAGGCTGGCACAAGAGTAGGGCAAGATTTATCGGTTAAGGCAGTGAAAAACGCCGAACATCATCCTGTATAGGCTGGTTTAAATCCACCTGAGTTGTGTATGATTACCTGCCGAACTTAAGCATATCAGTAAGCAGAGGAAAAGAAACCAACAGGGATTTCCTGAGTAACTGCGAGTGAAAGGGGAACAGCTCAGCGCTAAAAGACCAACTCTTTTAGGGTCGGTTTGGTGTAGCGTTTGGAGCGTTTCGTATCTGTTGTGTTATGGCGCGGTCTAGGTTTTGCTGGAACGCAACTGCACAGATGGTTTTACACCAGTCTGGTCGTGCCGCGCAGCAGAGTGGAACGTTCTTGGAGTCGGGTTGTTTGGAAACGCAGCCCAAAGTGGGTGGTAAACTTCACCTAAAGCTAAATATGGCTACGAGACCGATAGCAAACAAGTACTGTGAAGGAAAGTTGAAAAGCACTTTGAAAAGAGAGTGCAAGAGAACGTGAAACCGTTATAGTGGAAGCGGATGGAGCCGACGTATCCAGTGCGTATTTAGCCATTGTCAGGTGCAATTTGCTGGTTTGAAGTTCTGAAAAGTCTTCGATTGGCAATTGTTGTACTCGGTGAATGGTGCACTTGCGTACAGAGTGCGCCGAATCGGTTGGGCTTGGCGTTCGAAGTCTGGCCAAGAGGATCAGCTCGCAAGGGCTGGAAACCTGGACCAGACGGGCGACGCATGAGTCCGATCGCATTGCATGAGGCTGGTCGAATGTGAGGCGATTGGCGAAGCTTCGACGTTGTTGGGGTGCGACGCATGCGTTTTATTCCGCAACTCGTTTCTTTGCTGAGCGTTTCTCGGCCGGTATTCGGTGTCTAGTCGGTCACCCATTTGACCCGTCTTGAAACACGGACCAAGGAGTTTAAGGTTTGCGCGAGTCATTGGGTGAAAAACTCAAAGGCGAAATGAAAGTGGGACACTTGGTGTCTGTGATGCGATCCGTGCATGATTCGTTGTGTGCGGAGCAGCATCGACCCATGACCAGAACTTGTTCTGTTGTGGAGTCTGAGCGTAAGCTTTGAGACCCGAAAGATGGTGAACTATGCCTGAACAGGACGAAGTCAGAGGAAACTCTGATGGAAGTCCGAAGCGGTTCTGACGTGCAAATCGATCGTCTGATTTGGGTATAGGGGCGCAAGACTAATCGAACCATCTAGTAGCTGGTTCCTTCCGAAGTTTCCCTCAGGATAGCTGGAGCATGCGAGCAGATATACTCGGTAAAGCGAACGATTAGAGTCCTTGGGATGTATTATTCTCAAACTATTCTCAAACTCTAAATGGTTATGTTGTCGGTGTTACTTGATTGAACACTCGACTTTGATTGCTGTGCTCCAAGTGGGCCATTTTTGGTAAGCAGAACTGGCGATGTGGGATGAACCAAACGCGGAGTTAAGGTGCCCAAGTCTCCGCTCATGAGACCCCATAAAAGGTGTTGGTTGATATTGACAGCAGGACGGTGGCCATGGAAGTCGGAAACCGCTAAGGAGTGTGTAACAACTCACCTGCCGAATCAACTAGCCCTGAAAATGGATGGCGCTAGAGCGGAGCACCTATACTCTGCCGTTGAAGCAAGTAGCAGAGGAATTGCTCAACGAGTAGGAAGGTTATTGTGATGGCGTCGAAGGCGCGGAGCGTGAGCTCGGCTGGAGCCGTCACAAGTGCAGATCTTGGTTGAAGTAGCAAATATTCAAGTGAGATCCTTGAAGACTGAAGTGGAGAAGGGTTCCGCGTGCACAGTGATTGTACGTGGGTTAGTCGGTCCTAAGGCACAGGCTAATGCTGGCTTGAAGTGGCGACGTTGAACTGCTTTTGTGGAGCGCGTCGCAAGGGCCGAAAGGGAAGCAGGTTAAGATTCCTGCACCGAGCCGAGGAGATTGTGCTGTTTCGGCGGCGCAAGGCGCGGTAACGCAAGCAAACCCGTCAACACTGCTTGGAGTCCGAGCCAGAGATTTCTTCTCTGGTTCAAACTCGGCAAAACCCTGGAATCGGTTCAGCCGGCGATAGGGTTATACGAGTTGTAAAGCACTGCGGTTACTGCGGTGTCTCGAGCGCTTCAAGTGGTCCGTGAAACGGCGGGAGAGGCCTAAATGAATTTCTGGCTCGGCCGTACCCATCACCGCAGCAGGTCTCCAAGGTGAACAGCCTCTAGTTGATAGAATAATGTAGATAAGGGAAGTCGGCAAATTAGATTCGTAACTTTGGGAAAAGAATTGGCTCTAGAGACCGGGCCGAGGGGGTCGTCGTCGGGCGCGTCGATGCCGCGTTCGGGTGTGCGCGGTGAAAGCCGCGTGGGCTAGTAGTGCGGCGTCGTTGAGGATGACCTCGACTTCCACTTTCACGAGTGGGTCCCTCGGCGCTTAACGGTTGAATCTAGAACTGGTACGGACTCGGGGAATCCGACTGTCTAATTAAAACAGAGGAGATAGATGGTTCCAGACGGACGTTGACTATCTCTGATTTCTGCCCAGTGCTCTGAATGTTACTTTAAGGAAATTTGATTAAGCGCGGGTAAACGGCGGGAGTAACTATGACTCTCTTAAGGTAGCCAAATGCCTCGTCCTCTAATTAGGGACGCGCACGAATGGATCAACGAGATTCCCACTGTCCCTAACTACTATCTAGCGAAACCACAGCCAAGGGAACGGGCTTGGCAAAGACAGCGGGGAAAGAAGACCCTGTTGAGCTTGACTCTAGTCTGACTTTGTGAAGAATCATGCATGGTGTAGCATAAGTGGGAGGCTTCGGCCGACAGTGAAATACCACTACTTTCATCGTTTCCTTACTTATTCGGTGGAACGGGGTCTGCCAACTTCGGTTGGTTGTGCTTGTTGTTAAGCGGGCCCTTTCGGGGGCTCGTGACCCGCGCCGATGACAGTGTCAGGCGGGGAGTTTGACTGGGGCGGTACATCTATCAAACAATAACGTAGGTGTCCTAAGGTAAGCTCAGCTGGGACGGAAACCTAGCGTAGAGTAAAAGGACAAAAGCTTACTTGATCTTGATTTTCAGTACGAATACAGACCGCGAAAGCGTGGCCTATCGATCCTTTTGATTTGTAAAGTTTACAGCAAGAGGTGTCAGAAAAGTTACCACAGGGATAACTGGCTTGTGGCAGCCAAGCGTCCATAGCGACGTTGCTTTTTGATCCTTCGATGTCGGCTCTTCCTATCATTGCGTAGCAGAATGCGCAAAGCGTTGGATTGTTCACCCACTAATAGGGAACGTGAGCTGGGTTTAGACCGTCGTGAGACAGGTTAGTTTTATCCTACTGTCAAATTTGTTGTCGCAATAGTAATCCTGCTTAGTACGAGAGGAACAGCAGGTTCAGACATTTGGTTTATGCGCTTGTCCGATCGGACAATGGTGCGAAGCTACCATCTGGGGGATTACAACTGAATGCCTCTAAGTTGGAAGCCCACCTAGATAGCTTGACAATACTGTTGTACCCCGGCGTCGGGCGGTACTCGTATGCAAGACTTTTGTTTTGCAGCCTCAACCCCATAGCTAACGTTGCCAGCAGATACAACAGTCTGCCGGTTGTTGGTTCCATACGACTTTGTGTGGAGTAATGTCGGGGTGCAAGATCGCTTGAATACGACTTGACTACTGGTCAAGGGGTTGTAAGCAGCAGAGCAGTTTTCCACTGCGATCTGTTGAGACTACCCTATGATCGGATGCATCTGTTTTTTTTTAATTCAGCAAACTGTGCGCTACGTTTTTAATTGCACTCGGCTTTCAAAGTTTGAGCCGGCCGCTGTGATCCTATTCGTCACTTGCCTGTTTTACATCAGTCTCAATTCTTTCATATCACACAGTCCATCAACTCTTCCAAACGCTACAAAAACCAATGCTTTCGCATGAGCTTTGTTTTTGTAATTTTATTCGACTAAATCGTTACTGTTGCTAGAAGTACTGCAAGATTTCTTATCGCACAACACCTGAGCTGAACGACAACGAGTGCACGACAAAAAAAGCAACGCCATTTTTTGGCGCCAACAAATTTTCTCTTATGTTTATTGACCCACGACTAATCAGTCGCGTTTCTCCAACATGCTTTTGCTAGCGCGACTCAACAAACGAGTCTTTAAAAACCGTTACTACTAATATTAAGCAATATTTTGTTGTTAAAAGCAGTAAAAATTGAACTAATTGTAAATCTATTGCTTGCAAATTTGACAACATTAAAGAATTGCTTCTCATTTTTATCCTGATTTTTAAAACATGGGGATTATTTGGTTTCAACAAATTCTTAAAAATGCTGATTTCGATTTGTTTTACTTGTTTTCAACTCTTCCCTGTAAAAGTATGGTAAATGTGTGAGCGTGATTAAATTATTTCTCTTTATTAGAAGTAAAATGTTTATTTAATAATGCATTGATATTAAGACAATAAAAAGTAACATTTAATATACATTTGAAATTTAAATGTAGAAGTGGGTTCCACGATTAAGCTTTTATCAAGTGACAAAAAGTATGTCCCCAACAGGGCTCGAACCTGTGACCACTAGCTTTCAAAGGCTCTACTTATTAGACTAGTACTCTAACCAACTGAGCTATAGGGACTCGACAACAGCCCTTTTATTCAATCATAAAACAATACATGTTTAAGTTTTGCATTTTTTAGACGGAAAACGATTGCGCTATTTTTCGCTTAAACAAGCCGAATTTCTGATAACCAACGTCCTTGCATACACAGAGAGCGTGACCATTCGATTCAACATCGATGCCAACTCAACCCAGATTGACTGGCTTCGAACAAAGCATGACTAAAATCAAGTTCATATTCTTGCAATTGCCAAAACTAGACAGACGAGACGTAAACTCTCTCTTACTTCTACTATTCGTACAAACACTGCAACATGCTCTAACGCATGTCAACTGAAAAGGTAGTGGCTAGCGGATCAGCGGAAAACAGCTACACCATCTAGCATACGCCAAGTACCTAGTTCTATTCGCAGAAGACATCCGTTGCATACAGCAAATCCTTAACAACAAGACTGAAGAATTTTGATCTGTAGAACTGGAAGTCGGTACTGCTAAAACAAAACGGATGTCGAGCACTGCAAGCACCAATAGCTCCTTCTACATTAATGGCACACGCACCGACTGAGTAAAGCAATTTATCTCTCTGGGCTAACTCATCAGCATTCCATAAGACCATAACTAGAAATCAAGCAAAAGGATTCGCGCAGCTTAATTTTCTTTCGGCAAAGCACAACAACTACTAACCAACAAGACACTTCTTCCAATTAAAGCCTGGTGCTTCCGTCAATGTATCGTGCCACACTTACTGTATGGATCAAAAACCTAAACGCTCACAACCTATCAGCACGCCATAAAAGACGCATGATCAACATTCGACTCATGGACAATAAAAACAGTACATGGGTCAGGTAACAAGCGCAGATAAGCAATGTAATCACTCTGTGCTGAAAGAGGAAATGGATGCGTGTAGTCAAAGTGCTTGAATGGCAACACGAAGAACGCTGGAACAGCCATCTACTACTATGGAGTGAAAATTGCACTTTTTCAGAGGTGTTAAGTTGAGCGGCCTCTGATCCCATTCTTTGTCGTAAACCGGTTTGCAACTTTTTTGACGGTTTTTTTAATTTTCGTCGATACAATGCGATAATATCTTTGACACAAGACATGCAAAAATTGAGTGTAAATTTTAAAGTTTTAGTTCTACTACGCTTTTGGATTAGCGGTTTTGTGAATTTTTATAAAACTTCGTCATGATTTTTACGCCCAATAGAAGCGTTTTCGGTTTAAATTTAATAATGTTTCAAGTTTAAAACTAAAGTTTATATTACTCGGTATTTTCGGAAAAAAACAGTCAAACAGCTTAATTTATTCCTTTTTTTTCTATCTTTACAGATTAAGGTTATAAGCTTTGTTCATTCGTTCATTTGCAGTTGCCCTTACCAATCGCTTCTGCTGTTTTTTTTTTGAAATCATCTTATCATCGCGTCCTTGGTCTTCCTAGCGGTCTGGGTTTGCTGGGTTTCCACGTTAGGAGGTGTATATCCCAGCGCCGCTCTTGTTGACGCGTGAGCATTTTGGTTGCATGCTTCCATTTTCTTTTTCTATACGCGGCAACTACATCTTCCATGCGGGTCTGCTGCCTGATCCACTCGTTGGGTTTCTTGTCGGTGAGCCTGATCCCGAGCATTCGTCTCTCCATGGCACATTGGCACACCGCTAATCGGTTCTCTACTGCTTTTATGAGTGCCCATGTTTCACATTCGTATAGCAGCCTTGGTACGATGCACTGTTGGTAGTATCTGACTTTCGTCTTCATGGGCGGGTTTTTGCCTGCCATTAGGTTTTGTGCTTTGCTGTAGGAGGAGCATGCTGCTCGCATTCGTCTGCTGATTTCTTTGTTGTGGTCTCGCGGTAAGCTTATCAGCTGAACCAGGTAAATGAACGTCAAACAGCTTATTTTCTAAATATTTTATTCGAAATATTTTAATTTAAACAAAAATATCTAAAAAAGGTGTATTTAAAGTAATTATGTGTGTCTTTCAGTGTTTGAACAAGATTTTATTGAATTCACTGTTTGTTTGCTCAATAAAATTGCGTATTTTTCGGATGTTTAAATAATTTTGAATACAGAGATATAAATGCCTAATCAAAAATCTTTCGGCCACTAACGATGTTTAAACCGGTAGCAGTTTCCTTAGCTAGTCTTTTGCAATTCGTAGTTTTATTAACCAGCTCGATAAACCTTCATGCACGTTTACAACGGGCACACTCATCTCTTAAGCGTAATTCTAATTTCGGTTTCCTTAATCGCATGCAAGGCAGCGATGTTACGACGCTGAACACAGGACTGATTGATGTGGATGGAAAGGAAGTGTATGAAATGTTTTTTCGGTCTATGAATGAGACTCAGGACCCATGTGAAGATTTTTATGAATATGCTTGTGGAAATTATGCGAACAATTTTGATAAGGATGATACCAATACGGTTATAACAGAATTGTCACGTTTGGTGGATACGCAGCGAGAAGGTAATTAACATGATCAGTATTTTAATTTTTAATAATTAGACGTTTTTTTTAATACTAATTTGTCATATTCATCGGCTGTTTACAAAATGAAGGTGTTTCGATATAAGTGTTTAAATCATAAATTTGATATTGAAACTGGAGTCGAAGCACTGCTGGTCGACGTACAAGTGAGTTTGGTTTTTACTTTTAAAGCAAGTGTATTGGTTGCTCAGTTTATTAAAGAAGTTTTTGTAACTGATAGTGATGATTTGAGTGATCGAGTCCAAGTTGTTTCACAACAGTTTATTTCTATTAGGATAACTAATAGAATAGACAGGTTCAAGTAGTGAAGTACAACAAGAGCCTAGGTGATCGTAGTTGGAGTTGTTAGTTTCCTTCTTGGTGAAGGTTATAGCTTCTGATCGAAT
>JACCHV010000603.1:0-15714 GCA_018907245.1 Eupristina koningsbergeri
ATTTAAATTAAAAACAGAACTAGAGATAGCCTTCATAGTTTCTCACGACCTCTGTTTAATCTAATTGTTGCTCACTTCATCAAAAGATCCACATGTCTTGTATTAAGCTCACGAGTTTCAACAAATCCTGAAAACATGTTTGGCGCTTGCACGAGTGTGCAATTGCGTTTAAATTAACTGCATTTATCACTGGAGATCTATTCATTCAATAACAATGTGCTTAATTGTAGGCCAAAGTCGCCGGTTTTGTTCTGGCGGCGATTGCCCGAGATGTGGCTGTCGTTTGCAATCAAGTTTGCGTTGATTACACACATAGCTACGTCGCATTAGTTGTAAAAAGACACATATTACTAGAAACCGAAATCGACGAGATTGCAGGCGTTATCAAGTTGGAATAATTCTTTGTAATGGACAAGAACTTCGACTGCTAAGCTTGCTTAGCAGACTCTTCTTTTCATTACCAAGCGAGCTGATCTTCCTTCTTGGTTTGGATTGACAACGAAGTTTTGAAAATTTACTGCATCTCGAGGCCAATCTATGTCGGATTCCGTGCAAGAAGATTAAAAATGTATCTTCCATTGAGTGGATCAGGTTGAATATTGAAAAAGCTCTGTATTCCGTAAAAATTTAGTTGATAAGTTTTTATTCGAGACAATATTTGGGACAACCTAGTATGTGGGCAAAAAAGCAAGTTTGGATCAGCCTGATCGGTAAACAATTGAAATAAGACAATATGAAGTTGCATAATGGCAAAATTTTGTATATCAAAAGCAAGCTGATTGGATTCTTTTGGCAGTTGACATTTCGAACACAATTTGCGATTTTATTTGAGAAGAGCTGAATTTGCTTCACAAACAACATCAGGTCAATTTGGTTTTCGCCAATGATACTAGGATCGAATTCGTCGGCTAGAGTGAGGAACGTGTATACCACGTTGTTTTTATCTTTCATCTCTAGTCCGCCAAAATTATACACGCGAACTTCCGGTTCAAAGCTGCTCATTTGGTCTAATTCAAATTAACAATAGATGTTATCTCGTTACATTTTTGTTGAGACAAGCACAGCGTTCTAAACTCACCTTTGGTTTACCTACTGTAAAAGCATGATTGGCTAACGAACATTATTAAAAACATTGTCGACAATTGAATCCACTGATAAACAAAACCCGAACATGTTTGCTAAGCTGCTGAGAGTAAGTTGATGACTATGGCAAATTACGCAACCAATTTTCCGACTCATCACAAAACACCTGCTTCTCCTAACATTAGTTGTTTTTGTCGGAGGTTATATTAGCTCTTCTAAACGAATTGTCACGGTTTTAAATCGCTCTCAACCAGCAAGTGGCAATATCTACAGTGTAAGAAGATGTCGTATGCAAGGCGGTTGATGTGGTCAATTATCCTTGGTTTAACACTGTTGATGATACCACAAGTCAAGGCTTCTGCAGGATCCGGACTAGATGTAAGTTTTGAACTAAAAGGATTGGAAGATCAATACTAATCATACATATACTAAAAGCTTTGTTTTTATGCTTTTAAAACTTATTCCTATTATCTTTTATGATTTTAGGAAGAGTGCGAAGAAGACGAGCAACCATCTCCCGATAATACTATGGATCCAGTGTCTTCAGATCCCGTATTCGATACGGAGCCTCCATCTGCTCCTCCAGACCAGATGACTTCTGATCAGTTACCTTCGAATCCGCCAAGTGATGATCAATCTCAAGTTACTGATTCGGATATGACAACTGATGATATGTCTCCATCTGCAAGCACTGAAGAACGTAAGCGACATGCTTATTGTTAGCAATTTTTTTACCAAAATTGATTCTAAAAAAGGTCTTGGTAACAGTCAAAGTAGTTACGTTTAGACCTGTAACGCTTTGGCCAAAAGCATCCTTTTGCGCTGCCATCATCAAAAAGTACGACAATTTCTTGACATTTCAACCTCGAATGCTGATTTAAGCATGCGTCGATAAGCACCCTGCCTGCAAAGAGAACGTAGATCTCTGCAAGAGTGATACGTAAGTTTTGTTCTTACTCAAGACATCTCGACAAGAGGTACAAAAGTCACCGAGATTGCTTGCTTAAATGCTTTGCAAACACAGCCGTCCCAATCAAAATTTTCGACGCTAAAAGATGAACATCGTTGCAGGTATGTAGTTATGATGCTCATGCATTGTCGACACACATGCGAATTGTGCGAAATTGCAAAGCATATGCCCAATAGTAAGGCCCATTGCAAAGACCATTCGCTGAAATGCCTCCGTAAGGCCAAAAAGGATTTATGCCATCACCATGTGGGTTTTGATAACTTTAAATTTCAGAACAAAGCTGATTTTTAATTAATCATTGCAAAAATGCATCGTCTAAGGATAATAACTTTCATTTTTAATCAAATCGACATTTTAACTTTGTGTTTAATTTTCTTAAAAGTCAAACCTTTTTAATAAGCAAAAGGCGAACTCGATTGGAGAAAGAATTAAAATGTTTGTAATTTCGGCGATTGACGAAAAGTGTTAGGAAATAACGAAAAAAGAGTGACACACATTAGGTTAGCCTATCGTCTTGTGAAGTTTCTAATGTCGCTTTTAAGTTTGCGAGGCGTGTCGATGAAGGCAATCCACAACGAGGAAAACATCTGTGTTCTCAAGGATAGGGCGGAACGAAAATCTAGTAAACAACAAACTATTTTGCATTTGCTTCAAACTGAAAATTTAATAAAAATAAATTTTAATCTTGTTTTGTTTTTAAACCTTATATTTAGTCGGTAATAAAGTTTTTAAATATTGATTTTTGACAGACCGCTTTTGAGAATCAAAATGCTGATTTGGCAAATGGATGAAATCCACACTCGATGTGTCCGAACCTTCTTTAACAATCATTTTTCGCCAAGGAGGAACAACCAACACGGGACTACTCAAAAATCGATAAGTTCTGCTGCAATGTGCCAAAATAGAAAGATTAAACCATTAGTTCCAAATTATTTACTTTCGGCATTCTGTCATAAACGAGCTAAAATTATATTTTTTTCGCCACGATTTACTGGCATTTGTTTCTCTAACCTACTAAGATTAAAAAAGCTTAAATATTTCTTTGAGGGCATGCAAACTCTGCAGCAATTAGAAATAGTCGACTTAGCAGCGAGGAGCACGCGAAGCCAGAAAGCGCGTCTGAGTGTCAATGCGGACAAGTTTCCCGCTAGCTTTCCCGCTCTCTGGTTTCTCTATTGAACTGCCACATTGGCATAAATCCACCCTGATTTTGCATGCTGAGCTCGAACTTGACAGCAACTCTAATGCACAGGCTATCTTATCGTGCAGGCTGCTCAAAAACTGTATCCTGGTAAAAGAATTTAAAATCTAAAATGCTTGAAGACTTTTTTCCAAATGACGACTTCTCACCATTCGAACACTGCTCAATCATGTTAGATCGATGTTGCATCAAATGTTTCAAGTTTGTGATTCCGATGTCGATGCTAAAAATTATAGATTGTTTTTTCCCTCGCTACTGCACTAAGGATAAATTTCGTACAATGAAACATGTGGTGTATTTATATTAATGTACTGACACCGAAAATAACTCAAGCATTAAGTGCTCTAAAATCTTTAAGCTTTTAAAGATAGAGTACAGTTTGCAAGCAGTCCGCACGATGAGATAGTTCACAGATCTAATTGCTACGAATTTTACACCCAATCGCAAAATCAATGCGTGTTTATAGTAATTTTACAGAGTTTATCTTAAATATAAGATTAATTCAATTCTGAGCCGTGTCACAATCGGAACTGAATGAGTTCTGATGCAAGGAACCCGTGCAGCAAAAAGCTCAGAATTTCATGGTCTACGTAAACTTTGGAGCAGTTCAGTTTTTATCGCTGCAAGGTTACTGTTGTTTATTTAATCTACTTAAGCTTCAATCTTAAATTTCAGATTACATCCTTTGATAGTGAAAAGACTGATTTTCGATAGTTACAACAACTTTACATGATATACATAGATTTAATGAATGGAAAGTAATTGGTTATCTTGTTGAATAACTCGTCTTATCTTAGTTATTTATTTATAAAGTAAAGTCGGTTGTAAATTATAGGTTCCGTATACGTTTCGACGAGTTTTGCATTTTGACAAGTAAAAGGCGTGCCACGATCTTTCCTCTCTGCTCTTTTATTTTCCTGTTAAACAAAGCTAAAACTACTAATCACCAACGTTGTAGCAAACGCAAAAGACATACTTGAATGAGTAGCCAGCGTGGTACAATGACACCCTGGCGACCAAATCGTCATCATGACCACACTCAACGCTCGATTGACTGATTGCAAGGAGAGCTTGTCGCAAGTAAAGTTTTATATCTTTGAAATCTCCAAAACGAGTCTAGCAGGTAAAAAAAATTATTAAGCTTAACTCTGGACACTCGCTCTACGGCAGCGGAAACGTAGAAGGCAGTTTTCATGCACCTGCAGGGATAGCTTTCTATATTAAGCAAGCGATGAATAAACTGATCCAAGGAAACCGCTATATTTCCAACAGAATTATCTAACAAGGTATTGCTTAACTCAATGTACAGACTGGAAATTGTAAAATAAACTAAGTTTACGCCTCACACGCAGAGCAAGACGACGAAGAGCACAAAGCGTTCTTAGACGAACTTGAACGAGTGCTTGAAGAAAACTGCAAGCAAGATTTGGTGATTGGTAACTTCAACGCCAAAGTCAGACGGCGACAGATTGGCGAAATCTATTGCGGTAAATTCGGGTTAGGTGAAAGGAACAATCATGAAAAGTCCTTAGTCAACTTTGCGAACGGACTAGATTTACTGCCGAGTGGAGCTAACACCCAGCTGCGAACGATATCAGGATAAAACGGGGGGCAGCAGAGGCAGAGCCAGCGACCGAAGGAAGCAGAGAAGGGGAGGCAGAAGCAGAGCACCAAAGGGGCCACGAGCAAAGAAACGGGAGAACGAAAGGGGAGCGACAGCGGAAGGAACTGGAACAAAACCCGGCTGGCTCGGCTACTTTAGCTGGGAGAAAACAGTGGAGGAGAATAAGGGGGAGTGTGGACAAATTAACAAAGTTTAACAGTAAGCTAACTTTTTCAATTATGTGCCTTCAACTGCCAGTTTGTGCTCGCTAATTTGGTGAAGTAGTCATACCAATGTTTTAATCTATTCGAAAATGACTCAGCAATGTTCAATTTAACGACTACTAATTTTATCTTGACGACTATTCTAATTAAGCGAAAATCAAGTGTCGAAAGAAAAAGCTTACTGTCAAAGGTTTTAACCTATTTTGGTAGTCACCATCTTGTGCAATGAGCTAGGAAATAAATTTAATTCAAAGATTTCTTCTGTTTAGCAGCTATCGATCCACAAATGTTCTTTGTTCAAGACTATATTAGTAATCAGGAATTAAGCCCTTTAACCTGAAAAAGTTGTAAAACATAATGCAGCGACTTTTTCAACAATGAAAAATTAGATTGCGTACGGACTACAGGAATACGTATTTAGTCGAGTGGCAAAAGCGTTTGCCTGGAAGAGAGTAAACTGCACAATGGGGTTCAAACCCGGCTTTGTGCAGCTGTCTTATGTGGATGTGCAAGACCGAGCAAGCTGTGCTGTTTTGTTTCAGCTGGTTCAAAGAAATAGAACGTCCTCTGCCGACTTACAAGGTGGCGCCCGTTAGTGACAGTAGCTAACTTTGGCATCTTTTGGGCTGTCCCTCCTCGAGCTTAAGTCCCTGATGCAGAAATAAAATTTAAAGAAGTAGAGAGGGGAGCTATGTGAAACTTATCCGAACAGTTATGCATCCGCAAAAACTAAATCAAAATCATAAAATTGTTTTAACTTTTACAAAGTATAATTAACGATTGCTTTTAGCAACTTAGACGGATTAATATTTTTGCTTGGTCCATTAAGAACACAAGACAACATTTAGATGGTTTAAATTGATTTTTGTTTCTAATATGAGTCTTTTAATTGACACAAACGCAATTCTTTTAGGAATTAGCTTTGGTTTAATTTAATTTTTATTAGTTACTACTCGGATCAATTGCACAAAGTTAGTACCCGATTTAACTAATGTCTAGACGAATGCTAATAGTTGTCTAGCTGCATGTTTTTTAGCATCTTTCAAAAAAGCTAGACGCAATAAAAAAAACGACTCTTTAGCAAACTTAGAGCACAATGAAACGACGACTTTATATGGTTGCAACCGTAAATAAACTGATAAAAATGCAGAAACCAAACAAAATAGTATTTACTAACCCCGGTATCACTATAAATAATCTAAATCAACTTAACAAAGTTTGTAAAAATTCAATGTTCGAGCTTGATAAATTCGAAATCACCGAATATATTTTGTTGGAGATGTTCAGATAGTAAAGTTCGATTACAAGCTTTATGCAAATTTGGGTCGTGTGGGAAAACTGATAATTTGCATAGAAGTGGCCTATATAAAGGCATTAAAGGTCGCATTTTGACTTGGTTGTTTTTTAAAGTGCCGCTTTTTCAACAATAAGTGTATTGCTGTTAATAGGCGGCTGTTCTCCTCTCTTTGAAATTACACGTGATTTAAAAGACAGTATTTTTGTTTTTGTAAGATTAATACTGTTGAGTTGTTCGGATTTCGCAAGAAACTGCATAATAATTATGCCCACCTTGTCTTTAGTTATGGCAAATGATTGAAACAATTTCTGAGGACTCGCTTAGCTAGGTAGCGTTTGCTCAGAAAGAAACAAACCTTCGAGCAAATTTGAGTTTCAGCAAGCAGTGTGCAGCTGACTCAAGTGCATGTACGCAGCTGATCCGTTTAATCACAGCTAGCTTTAATGTAGTTGATTTGCAAAAACGATACATTCTTCTCTTGATCTACAAAGTAACGTCTCATTAATGACTGCAATTAACCTTAGTGGCTTTTGAACTGCCTCTTCCCGGATTAGCCTCTGATGTGAAAAAAAAAAGTTTTAGCTAAATTCCAAAGCAAACTTGTAATACAGTTATACTTTTGTCTCTAACTGTGTAACAATCAAAACAACAAAGTTTAAGCTTTATTTATAAAATAAACTTTGGCCAATTTTAATTTCAAAATTAGGAAAACCTTAAAGCTAGTTTTAATTTTAAAACACAAAATTATAAAACAACAAAATTTAATAGTAAAAACAGATTATTTTGATAACCGGTAGTTTAATGCAAATGATGCAAACCTACAGCTGTCAAACAACATTAAAAAAGCACCGAGATTCACTCAAGATTTACTTTGCTAACAATAAGCTCGAAACGTCGTTGGTCGACTCGTTGCAAACACAACGGTGACGTATAGACTTAAATTGGTGGTGAGATTGAACCGGAGTGTGTGAATTGTTAATATCGATGTTCAAAACTGGGTTGACGCAAAATTCGTTTTTGCTCAACTGATTTTGCAAAATTGGTTCACTGACTGGACTGCAATAGTCGGAAGTGTTCGACATCGAGTCGACTTTGTGGTATGATCGACTAGAAAAGGTGGAATGAATTAAAAGTTTTAGAAAGTAACTTGCGCCGTTTGCTCGACAATAGCTCTTTCAATGTGATTGTCTTAAGAACATCAAATGCGTTTCTGGTTGGCGTAGCTGTTGACGACACAGACGATATCACTGTTGTCACCAGCGTCTTGCTCAAAGTGCTATCACGCTGCGATGTCACTCAAAGACGAAAGTTTTTCATTGGTAGTCACTGAGTTTGAAAATGTTGAACCACCCCTCATTGTCATCCATTATTATCACTGGTTTGCCGCTGCCAAACACTTCCGATTTTTGCGCAACTTTCTGAAAGATGCCATATGACGTAACTTTGGTAGAACGCTTCGATGCAAAGTGTATGTTGTTACGTCGAACAACACATCTTCTAAACCAAACTTGTTCTAAGCTGGCGATCAGAGCTGTTTCTTTTTAAAGTTTGCCTGATTGATTAATAGAAACTCTGAAAACTGATCGCCGCACCAGCAGATTATACACTGGAAAAAGCAGAATTTGTCTAAGTTATTGTGAAATTCGTTGTTTACGATCGAAGACGCTGTGTTAGTTGAGCATTTTTGAACAACTAAAATCTGAGTAAGTACGCGTCTAATGCATTCAGATAAATTTGAGTTATTTAAATCAGAACTTTAAAAGTGCCAGCAAGTTCTGCCCCACATTTAACATACATCTGATAGGCATAGTTATAGGGGTAAATTAATAGTTTAAACTCGTCATGTCTTCCTGTTCACGTTTTTCGACAGTTGCTCAAATGTCCTCGCGATTCTCCGCTTCCGACATCGCCGTGGAATTTTGATTTGTTTTTCTAAAGGCGAAGAAATACAAAAGTAGAGAAAATGAGGGTGTTTTCACTTTTACTCCATAAGAACTTAATTTCTATGTAAAGTTAATTCGATGTAAATTTGTAAGCATCGAGTGAATTTTTCACAAGACTCATGCGTTTGAGGCTTGTATTGTTTTTGCTTAGTCATCAAAGTTAAAAGTTTTTTGGTTCAGCTACGAAAACATGGAGGAAGCACTTGCTCGAGAGAAATCCTGCAAGGATTTCTGACTGCACTGCCCAAGAATCAAACTTTGATTCCTCTAATTTTTTACTTTCTGTCTTCCAGTCTCTAAAGTGTTGTGAAAAAAGACGTAAACATTACTTGAACCCAAAAGCAG
Organism: Eupristina koningsbergeri; assembly: GCA_018907245.1. Taxonomy (NCBI): domain Eukaryota; kingdom Metazoa; phylum Arthropoda; class Insecta; order Hymenoptera; family Agaonidae; genus Eupristina; species Eupristina koningsbergeri. Next base: position 8,667 of record JACCHV010000603.1, read on the forward strand.
CTACAACTAAAGAATCAACTCGTTCGTTGGTTTTTGAATCAGACAACCTGCAGAAATTCAACACTGACTTTGTCGCTCTTCTGAGCCTTCATTTGGCTATTTAAATTTTATGCTCGATTCCTCTAAAGTTTAAGTTAAAAAAAGCAACGCCGGCGATCGATTAAACGAACATCGAGTTCAAAAAACTTACACACGATAGCATTTAGTTGGATATACAGTTCGTCCTCTGTACGAATAGTTCAACTTTCATGTTTTTCAAACGATATTATTCAATGTCGTTGATTAGCACAAACACAGAAAAGAACTTTGCAAACAGTTATAAATGCATTTCTAAAAAACAATCTGCCAGCTGAAATTGTATTTTACAAACATCGACGCTTCAAGATTTTCTCGTTTTGGCTCAAACATTTGCGTTCAAAATTCATGCTGCTGAATTCGTCAATTGACTGATACCTTGCGGAATTTCCCAACGACAAGTAGATATTTAAACTGATGGAATTGCGAAGATAATGAAGTTCAATCGCAAGCTTTTTGCGGAATTTGACCAATTGCAAGATTCAACCTGTGTATCTGAGCGGCTGAATAACGGCGTTGAGGATTGACGACTTGAATAGTAGTTGTAACTTTTAGCAAGCGATGTATAGCTATTAATTGTTTGATTTATAATAATCGTTAAGCACACGTGGTAGAGGTACAACATAAATACAGCAAAAATTAGATTTAACGATTAGAAAGGAAGGCTGCTATAGGATATTGAACATAATTCAGTCAGGACCATTTTTTCCTGTTGAAACTAATATTGCAAAGAGAACGGTACCAGAATGGCCAAAGCGAGTCTAAAATCTGTAAATCACTTACTTGGAAAAAGTGCAATTGAGACATCGCACTGTATTTGATTTGACAAAAATCACATCATTAAGCAGTTTCGCAAAACAATTTAAAATATTTATTTAAATTTTACTTCTGCATCAGGAACTCTAATTCGAGAAAAAACCCAAAGGCTGCTAAGGTTGGCTACTATTACTGATGGGTGCCACTTGTAGGGCGACAAAGAACGTGCTGTTTTCTTAAACTAGGGCATGCAAGTCAGTTGAAACGAGATAGCAAAGCTTGTTTGGTCGTGCACACTCACCTGAGACAATTACACACAACGGGGTTCAAACCCCCCTGTGCAATTCGCTCTTTTTCAAGTGAAAGTCGCTGCGGCTTAACTAAGCACTCTCAGGGAACAAAGGTAAAAGAGAAAAAGCAGGATTCCGACGGATTTTCTTGGTACTCAACCGCACTCTTTGCATCAATCTGCTCATTGGAAAGTGCGGGTAACAGAACTAATTGTCATTACTTTTTTAAACTTTAAAGATGTCTAAAACCAACAGAACAGATCCAAAGAATACAAACACGCTGAACCCAATAGAATTTCTGCAATAAAGTCAAGATAAGTTTAATCGAAAAACAGTCAAAAAATAATCAAGCATAGCCCGTATCAGCTTGTCCAAAAAGTTTTAGAAATTATATTAAAATTAATTTTTTGTCCCAAGTGGAAAATTTTTTATACAGTAATATCCATTATCATGTAAATTATCATATTGTAAAAAATTTGACTTTGTTTAAAATGAAAAAAATAAAGGCATTTTCCGAGAACTGCTGAAATCTGAGTTTGGGTTGAGCCACGGCGTAGAAGTGGCCGCACACTATATCAACGAAGTCCAAAAGGTCGGAACTGTATCTAGATCAACTGCCTATCAGTGATCCCGAAGTTTCAAAGGAATGAAGTAGATACTAAGGACAAGAAAGGATCCAGACGCCTTCGACAAGTTGACCGAGATACTGTTGCCACAACTGTCGAAAAGCATCCTTCGACGACTACGCACATGCTGGCCGACGATTTCGGTGGTCGTTACTCGGTAATCCATGGGATATTGAATGCTGATAGCAAAGTTATTTAAATCAACTAACGTAACATTTGAACAAACCACTGAACCTTCGTGTTCTTTATCATTCCGCAAGTCCCTTGCCTCAGAAACATTGATTTTTTTCGAACGAAAAATTTGAAAAGACCTAACAAGTGCAACTTGAAGTTGAACCTGTTGTATACCTCTGAAGCCGTGTCGACTGGACTGCGCTCGGGGGCACTCTGGGCCCCGACAGTGACTTGGGCTCTTGTTAGAAGCATCGAATAAGTGGTGACTAGTAACTAATGCGCGTTATGGGTGTAATTCCTAATGTAGCTAATATCTCAATAAGACACTAGAGTCCTTTATTAGGGAGCTCAATATAAACACAGCAATAGAATAAGAATATATAAAAATAGCTTGTCGAACCAAAAACCAACTGACTACACTAGCTTGAGGCTACGTTAGAACGCTTTCGCCCCAAGCATTTCGTTCGGGACCCAGTCGTCTTTGAACAGCTTCAACAGAACCAAATTTATTCAAAATCCTCGTCTGAGTCGACGACACGACGGGCTTTCTTCTTGGGCATCGATTCTTCGGCTGAGACGTCCGACAATGCCTCCTCTGCTTCGTCGTCAACAGTATACTTAGGCTTAGCAGCAGCGGCTCGGCGTGGAGCAGCTTCACGTTTCGGTGGCGGTGTGTTGAAGCCTTCATTGTCGTCATCAGTTCCAGATGAGCTGTAACACGTGTGTTCAATCTTTGAAGCTGTAAAAATTGTTCACCTGACTTCGTCTTTGCTTGCATCAGAGTCCCACTCCTTTTTAGCCTTTTTCTTTGGCGTCGATTTGGTAGCTCTTGACCTTGGCTTCTTTGCCGCTTTGCCATTCTCTTTGGAGCCTGTAGCTTTGCGCTTACGATTTTCCTTAGGACTGTCGTTAGTTTCCTAGGACAGAATGTCGATATTTAAGCGCTTTAAAAGCTTACATTCGTTATCTGAGTACTTTTGTCCTCGTCATCACCACCTCCACGTACAACAAAGCTATCCATGTCGCCATTTTGTGACTCGGACAATTTCTTCTGCTTCGTTTTGCTGGGATCTTTAGGTTCCCGAGGTTTTCGAGCCTTCACTGGCGCGTTTGGATCTTTCTCTTTCTTGGGCTTTGCTTCATACTTCTCCTTCATTGCATTTATAGTTGGAACAACCCGTAGCGCATCTTTTGTTGGCAGCACGTCAAACATGCCCTTCGACATGCGCTTCTCTTTACGACCTCTGTCTGATCCTCCCTTGGAGAGCTTTTCGCCAGCTTTGCGCAAGCAAATTTCCAGGTCTCTGTTGTCTTTTGTTTCCTACAATGAGTGAATGAGATAACCGTGGTGGTTGCTACCTTGTCAGACAATGCCTTGTTAAAGGTTTCAAGATCCTCTTCCCACAAATCAATCCAAGTCTTGCCTTGTAGTACCACCAGCTCGTCTTGTTTAGCCTTGCTTTCCATCAGCAATTTGTCCTTGTCCTCCTGGGACAATTTCCAAATAGCCATGCCCACAAGATAATCATAGCTGTTGACGCGCTGGTCCGTGCTGTCAGCCTGTAAATTGCAGGAGCTTTAATAAGTCTCAGATCGTAAATTTGTTTTTTCTTTTCGATTCTTTCACGCACACAGCGTGTGTTTGCTTTCCCAACGTCTACAACCGGCAACGCACTGCAAGATAGCCGAAGAGATTAAAGCAGCCAGTTGCAGTGTGCACGATTTTAATGAGCACGTTATTCATCTAGTCCAAGATGATTTGGCTTCCTGGTTTTCAACGCTTTCCAAATATAAATAGCGGCTTGACTCGAGAAACCTTGTTTTTAAATGACTATTTTTTGAAAGGATGTGAGTGCGCAAGCTCGGCTTTTGATAGTATAAATCTTTTGGATGCTCCTGAAAATGACTGCCCTCTGAAAGAGCACTACTGCTCAAGATGCGGTTTTAGGGTTTGAGCGTTTGCTAGAGCTCTTAAGATAACACGTTCCATGTCTGCAAGGTGACTTTATTTGATCTTCATAGCCGCTGTCAAAGCTTGAGTTTCTTTGTTGTGTCAGCCTGTCACGTGCTCCCATTAACGTTGATCCTGTTTTTCGAGAAAGTAATAATAACGCCAACGAGATGATTTACAGGTGTCGCACATTCTCAGCAAGTTTAATCTTTTAAAGCTTCAGCTCTAATGACCCCAATCAATAGTGTCGCTGGCAGCAAGTCGTTACGAGAAGAATGCGTGAACTTGCTCCGGACCTACTATCCCACGCCGGCCACAACTCGTCATTGGCATGTTCCTGTCGATTCATCATTGCGTTTTCTAACTCCAGAACAAATTAATAACAAATTTCGAGCAAGAAACGAAGCTTATGTGCAAGCGCTTCGAGAGGTCAGCAATGCGGATCGTGCTGTGGTGATTCAAAGAAATTTGAAGGCAGCAAAGAAATTGTAAGCGAATGGTAGACTTCTCAATCTTTTGATTGCAGTCTAGAATCTCTCACTGTGCAACCGCTTTTAGCCGCCAGACCATCACCGACTTGCACCAAAGTCGGTAAAAAATCTCTTGTCGTCAAATTGAAGACGTCCAAACGCCATAAGCTTCGATCTTCAAGTTTCCAGCAACAAGCTTGTGTCCTCGGCTTTCAAAAGCACAGCTACCAAACGACTACATCGTTGAATTACCCGCTTCCGAGTTTGGAGTCGATTGCCGGGACGTCGAGAATGGTTAATGCAGAGCAGCCAATGTCTTGCTACGACAACTATCAGTCGTCGTGCCATCAACTCTTGCAGCCTCAATTTCCCCAACAACCCCCACCATCTGACTATCCGCTTTCAAGTGCAAATTCTTCGGGTTTTGCAATGCCGACGGTGTTCGGCCAGGAAGTGACAGAAGCATACAGTCAGCAAGCTGCGGTAGATTTCGGTCAGCATCAAGGATTATGTATGGAACAACAGCAGCAACAAACTAGTTTCTGCCAGTCTTCAGACTTCTATAACTATTCCTACCAGCAGCCGGGGATAAAGACAGGACCAAATTATGAACTCAATCATACCGAGTTGGACTGTTTTTACCTTTATCAATAGAAGCGTGCTAACTGAATTGCCTAATCTTTGATTTCTCATCTTACATGATTAATGACGTTCTTATAATGCTAAGTTATTTGGTAGTCGAGTAAACCCAGTTTCCAAAAGTAGCACTTACTTCTGTTTCTTCCTCCTCCTCGTCTTCACCCGTTGCAGCTTCCCCGCACATCTCCAGCTCCCGCTTTCGTTCTTGCTCTTTCCACGTTTTGATGGGATCAGGCCTGAAGTTGTGCTGAATGAGCTGATCGATGATAGTGTTGCGACTAAAATAGTCACAACCATAATTTCTTGTATCCATTTTAATTTGACGTAGCAGTAAACACGCCATAATCTTGATTCATCATCTTTGTTAATGGTACATGATTTAATAGTGCAACACAACTAATATCGTACTCCAATTGTTACACTTCACATCAGGCAAGATCTATTAGCGATCTGACCCGGGGAAAGTGCATAGCCAGGGAGATATTTAAGAGAAAGGGGGATAGGAAAAGAACCCCTTCAACACAAGCAGTCGCTACAGTAACATGGTCAGCAGAGAAGGGAAAACTTAACAACTCCCACGACTATCAACACAGACTCTTTTGGAACTTCACTACTCGAACCTGTGGTCTATTCTATTAGTTATCTAATAAAAATAAACTGTGGTGAAACAACTTGCACTCGACCACTCAAATCACCACTATCAGTCACAACAGATAGCTTTTTTTTTCTCGTTTTTAATCTCGATCTTATTGCTTATCTTTGTTGTGATAGTTAGCTTGATTTGAGTGGTCAAATCAAGTTGGTTTGGAACAGTTTTATTCCACTAGTATAAACTAATAGAATATCGAGTCGAGAGGATATACTTTTAACGGCAATGGTATGGGCTTGGCTTGTCGCTGGAGCGGATTAGCTTGTTAATTGCTGTTAAAAACAAAATCCCTGATAATAAGATCGGTCCCCAGTGATTACATTGCTGCGTTTGTATATGCCTGTCTAGACCCCTGATTTACGATAATGTTGTAATGTTAGTTAGTTTTCCATGCACTTTCGGGTTTATGCTAGATTTTTTGGCTTTACACTATTCTACGCGATATCCGACATTTCGGAAAAAGATCACAATTTAAGTGTTGTGATTGGTAGCCTTGAGTTGAATAATCGAGTTCAATTGTTCTCACAACAATTTATTCCACTAATATAACTAATAGAGTTACAGGTTCTTTAGAGTAAAGGTACAATTTGGACTTCGTAGATAGTTGTTAGCTTGTCAGTTTTCCTTCGTGGTGAAGGTTGTAGCGAATGCTGGTTGAATAACAGTCTTATCCCTTTCTTTTCCCATTAAATATCCCCTCGCGACCTGCAAATCGTACGCCTAATCGATGTCTGGGTGATCTGGCCTTTCTTATGTGTAATATTGATTGTTAGACGGTGTTAGTTAATGTTATCTTGTCCTATTAACACGAAATATTACAACGAAAAAGATGAAGTAAATTGGTTGTGACCTTTTAGTCACAACAATAATAGAATTACAGGTTTTTTGGAGTGAGGGTACAATTAAGAATTGGTAGATAGTCTATGAAGTTAGTGGTCGTTATGTTTTATCCTTCGTTGTGAAAGATGCAGAGAATGGTTTATTGGTAGTCCGATCGATTTCTTGGTCCACATTATATATTCCTATGAGGCGCCGATTTGCCCCGTAAGTGGAAGTGGTTGTAGGGGCGTGATTGGGCTTCTGGTTCCTGTCTATGTGTGGAATCCTTGTTGTGTTTAGCAGTTGTTAGTTGTTGTAATATCTTGTATAATTAACACAGAACATTATAAAAAAGGGTAATGCAATTGGGTTGTGACTTTTTAGTCGCAACAGACTTTTTGAAGTAGAAGCGTTTTAAACAACTTCCAGAAGACAGATAAGCTGTTTTATCTTCTACGACTATTGTCTCTTTACGGAATACTATTTTTACTGCATTTGTTGTGGTCTTATTGTAAAAATAGTTTGTTTGACAACCTGTCAGCTTTTTGTTCTAAACGTAATGATTTCATTTATAATCAAACAGGTGAGCTGCTTATTTT
>JACCHV010000604.1:0-12142 GCA_018907245.1 Eupristina koningsbergeri
TCCAAAAATGTCGTCTTTTCCTAAAAGATATAGATATAGTAAATTACTTAGTTAAAAATTTACCCAGGATTCCCATCACCATATCATCTTTGACAATCTCCACCGAACCACGCGCTATAAAGTGCAGACCGGTTAGAATGTCGCCTCGATGCACTAGTGTGTCGCCGGGGGGTGAGTGTGTTGTCCGAAAGCGAAGAGACAGAGCTCGCAAACAACCGGGTGATGTGCCCACAAATGCCGGCGAACTGTTTAGCAAATTTCGGTGTAGATGCAAGCATATGTCGGCCTGAAGACAGTCAGGAAAACCTTTAAGAACCTGAAAAATCGAGTTATTAAAATTTAAACAAAAGATGTCCACCGTATTCATATCAATGCCGTTCGTGTAGCTCCACGCATGTTGGAAATATCTGAATTCAGCTTGAATTTGCCCAATTCAAACACTAGCTTACTCTTCCAATCTTTGTCTTAGAGGATTGGGAACCTGATGAAACCGAATAAACTCGCGTAACCTCGACATTTCCTTAAATCCAAACGTTTATCAAAAAATGTTTTTCACTTCTTACGGTATGATAGCGCGCCGTACCACTGTATAACCTTTGGATGATGGCCGATACGTTACCGAATACAGACGCGTACATCAGTGCTGAAATTGACATTCATAGGCGATCTAACTACCAAACTTACATCCAAGAATCATCATTACAATCGTGAAGACCTTTTCCAGATCTGTTGTCGCCGAAACGTTGCCGAATCCAATTGAGGTAATTGTGGATAAGGTGAAATAAAGTGCAGTCACGTAGCGTGATTTCAGTGACGGTCCGCCTGTTGGCGAGGTGCCGTTTGTTGCCGAATAAGGCTCATTCAGGTTTTTAGCTAAAAAGCCCAAAAAGTTGGAAAAATTAAAATCTGAACGTGCCTAGCTGGTGTAGCCACGTAATTTCCTTATTGGGGAGTTCATGACTACCGATCGCGTACCAGATGCAGGCTAACCAATGGGCAATGAGAGCGAAAGTTGCCATTAAAAGTAGCAAAACTGCAGCTCCATACTCCGAGTATCTATCCAACTTTCGTGCTACCCTGACGAACCTCAACAGCCTTGCCGCCTTCAGGAGACCAATAAGTGTTGTCGTCTGAACAGGCTGTAGATGAACGAAATGCAAGCCAACTTACGTTTGCTTCTTCACCCGTGTTGGCCAACAACAAGTCAAACGGAATGGCGGCAATTAAGTCGATGATAAACCAGCCGGTAAAGTAATGTCTGGCGATTTTTCCCGGATCTGACACCACCTAAGACGGGAATTCAAATGATCGCCAAAAGAGTCAGATTACCTCGTCATTGTCATTGACGTAGGTCGTACGAAAATTAATGATGATATCTACAATGAACATGATGTCTACGATGAGGTCAATGATTTCCAATGGCTCCGAGAAACGCGCCCGCTTCGAGTTTTCCTGATTCTAAAAATTTGCTAGTCAAATGCCGTAGCATTTGAGGACACTTGCCTCCCGTAAAAGAAAAACGGCCACATAGGGTGTGAAAATAGCAGTGTAGATGACCAGCAAAAGAATGATCCAATCCCAGACGGCTTTAAATGGAGAGTAATGGACGATCGTGCAGTGGTGTATTCTTGTCGGCTGGAGCTTGTGCTCAGGCAACACATCTGCTCCGAGGGATAAGACCTAAAACGAGGGAAATCATTACATGCTTTGATTGCACAAGTATGCATGCCAATTAAGGTCATATTTTAATCTCACCAGCACTGTATATAATCCTTGTCGCCTTTTAAAAACTTGCCTTGACTGACCCGTTTTGAAGAACTGTTGAACGAAATTTGAGTGGAATTTTGCCTGCTGGATGCCCACTGTCCGCGAAACGGTGGGCGCCAGAGGTTCGAAGTGAGCTATTTTTTGGCTATTCTTTGATTATGACAACTACTCGTAGGGGAAAGAGACATTGGTCTAAAATCGAACGGGTAAGTCCGATTTTTCAACGTCCACGTTATGCTGTTACCGTTAATGAGAGCGGCGATGTGCGTTTGGACTAGAGAACATAAGCGTCAGCAAGCCTAATCAAGTTTGTTAAAAAATAGTTTTAAAGAGCGGTGCGATTTCGGTTGGACGCGCCGAGTAAACGCCATTGTGGATCCAACAAGCCTTTTTCTCTACCCTCTGCCGGCTGGCCCATGTGCCAAAGTTCATCAGTTTCGAACGTTCAAAACAAAAGCCCCGCAGTCATTGAACCGTAAAAAAGCTTGAAACAACGAACCATTACAACACAATGATTCTGAAAAAAAAAAACATCAACCAGCTTCGGCAAAATTGCGAGTAGTTCGAATTGACCAGAACCGTTTTGTTGATGTGACGTCGTCGGGGCGCAAAACGAAACAACACACACGATGGGCACAAGATGAAGCGCATAAGTGGCACTAAGCGCTTGTCCGAAACAAAAACGAGTAATCGAGTCGCCTCTCCAATGATACACCAAAACGGCAAACGTCAAAAAGCCAAGCGTGAAGTCGTGCCAATCTTGCTCGACTTTCAACACGACATGCTCGCTCGATGCACACTTCAAACCGGACCGTTTATTTCTTGGGCCCACTGTCTAATCACGTAATCAAAAGCGGCCGGCGATGTTGCAGTCGAAGGGCATTCATGGCACTCGTCTGCAAATGGCTTCGGGTTTCCGGCCGCGTCTCTCTATTAATAAAACACAAACACTTGAGTGGAAGAGCCGCGCACGGAATACTAAGTAAGAACTGGCTCGTTTACACGTTTTTTGACAGGAAAACAGAATTTCAAACTGGCACCGAAAAAAAAGAAGCAATTATAAAGAGCGACGAAGAGACAAGCCGCACACAAGTTTCAGAATCTCTTCGAGCGAATTGGCGCCCAGATTTGTTCGAACCCAGCTTGACTCTCTTGATTTAACACTTTTGTGGTTAGCCTGACCCCCACCCAATAATCGCCTCTAATTTTAAGCCACTACTGATTTTATTTGAAAGTGCACATGCTCACCCTCTGTTTCCCCGATTCAATCGCCTCACCACCATCTTACACGTTAAAAACTTTCGTCCAGATGTGCCAGACTGAGTGTTAACAGATGCCCCGCTGTTAGAACATGTTTGTTGTGAGAGGAGAATCGAAAATTAATAAAATTTTAATAGACGAATCCTTCAAGCATTAGGCCGAGCAGGTTTTAGAGCCATAATTGCAAAAGCAGACTCAACTCTTATTGTCGGGGACTTTTGCCTAGACTGGTTGTTCTCATTAGCGACTTGTTCACATAGAAGGTAGATAAAACGCAAATTTGCAATGGAGATGCTGACAACCGCTCAAAACCTTTTGGGCAGTTCTGTTGTAAATAATTAACAAGATGCTTAGTGTGCCAAAAATTGACTTCAACACTCAATTAGCCTGATGAAAAAAGTTGCAAAGCAGTGAGCGCAATTTTAGGTAAATCAGAAGGTACATGCGCCAGTCGGGTATTATTTTTGTCTTATACAAAATGAAATTTGTAGATAAATTGTGGCACAAAGAAACGAAGTCGACTGTCAAAGGTGTCGCGGTTGAAATCCTATCGGTTCTAGCACAAGCAACATGCGAAGCAGAAGAGGACTTTCCGACGTGGTAGTTAGTCAGTTTTTTGGTTTATGCTTATATTATTATTATTATTATTATTCGTAACTGTCTATATGAATAAACCTCTCTCTTTCCTGTCCAATCCTTAATTTACTCCATACATCGAAACCGATCTTGTTTGGTTTGCGACAAAAGATAGGCTTCCCTTTTCAAAAGCAATGCCAATTTAATGCAAAGATACAATTTAATTCCAGAGAACTGGCATTCCAGAGCTGATTCTTTTGCTGAGTAAATCGCTACAATTACAAGCAATATTAGTTGCAAACAATTCTAGTCGAATTCAGTGTGATATTTGATTTTCATAAACTATACTTTTTTTTATTCGTACACCAGGGACATAGCCCGAGGAGGGACAACCCGAAGGTTGTCCAAAATTGGCTACTGTCATTGGCAAGCGCCATCCCGTAAGTCGTAAGCAGAACGTGCTGTTTTCATGAAGCAGCTGCATTCAAACTAGTTGTAGCGAAACAGCACTGCTTGCTTGGTCGCGTATACTCAACCAAGCCAATTGCATACAACTGGGTTTGAATCTGACTATGCAGTTTACCCTTTTCGAAACAAATTCTGCTCCTACTTAACCAAACAGACCCCCAACAATCACATTTTTCAAACTATAATTAAGGGTCATCGTGTTGTTGCTTTTGGTTCTGTCTCGTGAGAACCATCTTTTTCTAGCAATAACGTTGCCTTGCTTGCTCTTTTCAACTGCAATTGCTGTTTGATCGGGCAAGCTTCTGGTTTTACAGTCCAAGTACGCGCAAGAACAATAAGTTGCCAAATCAAAGACGCAAACTATGCCCTGGCTTCTGGTTTCAATTAAGGAGACACGTGCTTTTGCGTGTCTGACTGTCAGACAAGTTGCTCATTCAAACGCAGATGTTTTGTGTCTGTGTGCAACTTGACCAGTCAAGCGATAAACTTGGTCGGCAAAGACAGAAATGCCGCACTGTTTACTAGAAAGCGCGCGAAAACGACAGTGCAGTAACTAATTCTAACATTAGTCATGGCGATCAGACAAAGACCGTCTTTTACTGCTTAAATTATAGTCGAATCCAAGGCCAAACGATCTGCCTTGAAGATTAAATGCTGCAGAATTTATTAAAAGATTTGCGAGAAAATGGTCTAGCGTGTAAATGAATTGAGAATGCAGTCAAAGTTTGAGACATTAAAGGTAATACGAAGTTGGGGCAGCGCGAAAGTTGAATACTAAACACATCTGAAGAGAAAGCACAATATTATTAGTTTGTTTGATCAACGAACTTTAACGGTTGTCTCTTAGAAGGACAGTGACGTTTGGAGGAAGAAGCGGTGAATTTGTAAAAAGATTTACCACATGGTTAAAATACCTACAAACTGGGGAATAGGGTCGCCGGAGAGTGATGGAATAGCCAGCGAAATACGACGAACAAACAGACTTGCACGTCGAGACATAGCCTGATTCTTTAGTGCCAATAAGTTTTGGGGCTCAGAGTCTCCAACATGGCTTCCAATGCTTGGACTCCGATTAATCCAGTCTTCTTCGAATCGAACCAATCCACGATAGGCCGAAAGCTCGTTGGAACTTTCATCGCTTTTATTGCCAGCACTACTGACATGCGTGCTTTCTGTATTCAAGCTGGTCGCTTGATGCATGGTCAACAACGAGCGTCGATTTAGGTGATCGTCATCTAACGAATAAGCCGAGCTCAGTGATCTTGTTGTGCCGCTTCCTGATCGCGAAATTGACGACAATTTTGGATGTTTGTTTTTTAGTTTATCTGTCATTACTGATGGTGTAGAGACAGTCAGAGCAGTGTTGCTGGCTGTATTGAGTGTATTATTTCTAAACTCAAGTGCAGAAGGCTCAGTTATCGGCAACTGAGCATCATCTTCAACGTCATTATCATCTTCCTCAACCTGGGCTGTAAATCGATGAGACCTACGGTCCGCATGCAGCATTGACTAAATAAGTCAAATTATAGATGAGCAGGATTTCGTCTAAACAATATTCCCATCAGCCTGAGCCTGTTGACATTTGAATTTGATTCATGTCATTCAAGTTTGGTAGGTCGGAAAATGGGAATATGTGTTGTCGACAGCAGTCGGTTGTTTAATTATAGTCGGGAAATAATTGCGTATGTATACGAATGTCCTATACAACAAACCTGTGCTCGCTGACGCTCTTCTTCATCTTCTTTATCCGCTTCTAAAATGCCTTGCGGCGCAAGATTGAAGCGCACAGATCTGCGATTTGATGCTGGTTGTTTTGCAGACATTGGGAGGATAAATTATTGCATTGTTAGCAGATTGTAGCTATTATTGGCGTATAGTTAGAAAAGTGTGCAAATCCAGTTGATAGCACGTGACGTCAGCAAGTTAAGCATCTGGCAAACTTGTTAGAAGTGTGCAATCTGGGGCCGGATTTCTTTCCGCAATTGTTCACTACGATGATGTAACGTTGCAATAAAGATGGGTAATGAAGGAATAGAAGACGTAGATCTGTCGCTTTTACCGAGGCAGATTTGAGCCAACTGATTGTGTTTATAGCTCTTAGATCTGGTCACATACGACAACAGAAGGAATCGGCATTAATAGGTGGCAAGAACGTCGAGTTTCGACGACTTGTTTAGTATTCAAAGGTTGTTAATTCGAGAGAGGGTCGTCGTCAAAGTGGTGGCAAATGATGGAGAATTCAAGATCCGCGTTTGGGGTTGGAATGAGATGCCGAAACGGTGCTGACCTGCACAACTGCAATTGGCCCAAGACGGGTTTAGCTCTAGGCTCGTGGAACACAAACAGAAGGTTTAGGAGATGAAAAAACATTTCGTGGTTATTGCTTGTCCGCATAAATGTCTTTCTTGGTGGAGCTTAAAAACAAGTTCCAAAAATGTTTATAACTTCATTACTCGACTTTTCTATTGTAATTATGCCGTTTTGCGGCCGCCATTCGTCTGCTTCCGACTTAGAATTTATTGGGCCCGACTGGGTGCATGATTGATTGGTTGGTTAGTCATAGACGTACTTCAAAGGTTACTAATTATGCCAGATGCCCCCAATTTGGCCAATCGAAAGCCGAAACTCGCCTCTGCTTTGTTTGATTTTCGACTTTCGTGGCTTACCAAGCTTGAAACTAAGTATGGAAAAAGCAAAGTCGATGTCATCAGAACGCTGCACAAGCAATTTACTTGCACCAAACGACTACAACATTGCGAGCCAGGGGTGGAGAGCGAGAACACGATTCCAAAAAAAGTGCTGAGAAATGGCCAACGTATGCAAGAGCCGGAATAAAACAAACGCGTTCTTCAGGCATTGTTTAAGCGACTTGCCTGGAGCCAGCACTTCGAAGCCCGGGGAAGGGCGTTATTGGCCGCGGGACACTGACGTATTTGGTGTGAGGACGCATACTCTGCACTTGCGCGAACATTCCTAGATCTTGATTTTAACTATTGCAATCGATTTAACATCCAATGGTCGACAGAGCCGCTGAATCAGAGAACAAAACACGCCAACAGATGGGATAGGAAGTGCAGAAAGATTAGAGAGCAGTGCATGTCTCCAACACCTTTTTAAGAAAGTTTTTTCCGAAAAAATTTGGAAAAACAGGACAAATGCACTTGTCTGTATCTGTACAGTACAATTAAGCATACAGCCATAACCTATTTAAAATTCAGCAGTCGGTTGTCCATCTTTAACAACCTTGCTCTTATCTTACAAGCGTTAGTTGCCTACCCGGTTTTCAAGCGTGTTGCTATAGACATAGCTTGATAGCACATGGCTGGTTTTGTGCTTCACAATACAGGCGGACCCCGGGAGCCATCTTTTCATTCCTACGGCAATACAAACGAGTTAAAATAAAAACCACTGCATCCTATTTTCTACCCAGCACGTTCGGCGCCAAGGGGGTTGCGTTTTTCGAGCTGCCACCCAAGCTGTGCTTACCTAAAACTTCGAGCAACAAGTATTCAAATCAAATGTGCGTTTGCAGAAATGTCCATGGGAGTCGAGGTTAAAGTGGCTAAGCACGTTTTGGGCGACCACTGATGAATATTTCTGGAAAATATGTGAAAGTCGGAAAAGTCCGAGGTCGACACAAAAAGCACAAACCCAGCAGCCCAACCCATCATAGACTGAATTGAATTAGTTCGGAATAAACGACAAACCTTTACACCGCGCGGTATGGGACGCGAGATAAACAAAAAGTCGTACCACGCGCCACGTCGACGACTTCGTTTTCGGAACATCACATTGAAGACGAATAAGGTCCAATCCGATAGTTGCTTAATTGGCACTCACCAATCTCGAACCTGGTCTCAGTTATCCAACATTTGCAGTTTTGCGAATTATAGTTGTAAGGAATCAAACACGGAGACCGGTCAGACAACAGCAAGATAATGTAATAATTGAGCAGCGCGTAATTACTGGCTCCAATCTAATGGATGCTCGACAAGCCAGCAGACGCCAAATTGGTTTCTCTACGAGCATTTGCTGTGATACGACGCACTGTTAAGCCCGAAACGATGATGGAAGGGTAGTTCGTAGTCGTCATAAGTCGAAAAGAAGATGGGATGATATGTTGTGTGATGGAAATGTAAAAAATGAGTAACTAAAGCTCGAGGACGAGAGTGTAGCTGCTGGGCGCGTGACGACTCAAGTTACTTTGAACCTCTTTCAATCTTCTGTTTAAGAAAGCAGATGACGAGATAGCCCAAAAAATTGGACTGTTTGAACTGTAACCAGGTTGCGAAATAATGCAAGCTGGAGCTAAAACTTACACACAAGCTGTTTGATCTGTCGTCAGATGTGCACAAATTTGATGAGTTTCGTTGGCAGCGTTAAAAACTGGCAGAGCTTGAGACAGAAAATTGCGCAAAACAGTCTGCCGGCCCGATTATATTGTTTTCAGTGCGAGGAATTAGATGTCACTAAGTCTTGCTGCTCCAATTGTTGCTGGCCGAGAATTGCATTCATGTCAAGGGGCGCAGAACCGGAAGGATTGCTGTAGAAAAGAGGCTGGACTTTTGCCAACCAAAGAGGGGAACGCTCTTCTAAATTGCCGCTGTCTGCCGCTGGTGTTAATGCTGGCGCTCTTCAATCCCGTCTTCTCGATGCTATTATGGCACGTCGACGAGAGTTGCAGTCGACTTGATGACCTCAAAATGTAAAGACTGTCTAAATAAAGCTAGACGAATTGCCGCCAGCTTGGCTGCTTTGCGCAAGAAGAACCCATTGGTTGTAGTTTGCTTATCATTTGTTTATTATGATGCTAGCGACGCTAATTGACTTCGGCACCGCTCACCGCCGACTCATCTTTGTTGTCTCTGAGCGTAAGTCTTGACGAAGGTGTTGTGAAGCGTGAATAGCCTTTATTCACTCCGAACCCGCTCATTTGTGATTCCGCTGCATTTTAATTGTTGTCGGTGAGAATAGCCAGAACGAAAGACGCAGAGTGTATAGTGCGACACAGAGTTGTCTGGTTTGCACAAAAGACATTTGCCTGATTTTGCCGGATTAAAGCGAGTGGTTATTGAAAAGTCAGCATTGCCAAGATATCAGATATGTCCACAGTGCAAGCGTAAAGTGAAAAAGAAAAGAGATAAGCGGATTGGGGCCAGCTCGGCAGATCACGCTAGTGAAGAAGCACTTGAATCGACATCGACCCGACCTAATTGCCGGCTAATTAAGCTTGTTTGCGCGATAATATAAAGATGTTCACTTCAAAAAAATAACAATCCTGTTTACGGCTGTGCAACAAAGACCGGGCCAAATTTAATGCCCACTACTAATTTGGTATTTCGGCGCAAATTATAAAAGTTGCGAATTGGGAAGAGAGAACGCACGCAAGCTCTCGTGAATTAGTATCGTAAAATAAGGTCCAATAAAAGATGATGGACAAGAAGGTGGCCGTTCCCGCAACTAAACCCATTAGTCAACAGCCGCAAGAGTCAGCAAGATTGAAAATAATACATTATTGCCGGGGCGCAAAACAAACACTCTTCATGAATACGGCTGAATTTGGCCAGCCTCGTTGTTGGATTCCCAGCACCCGACAATCAGGTAACGTTCTCGACAAACAAGCCCGCCAAATAAGTCGTCGTGAGAATCGTGTCGATGTCGAATTTCAAGGTAGATAACAAACGGAAACAAGGTATGATTTAGACAGGTTTCCGCACCAGAATCTCAAACATGCACATTCCATTGACATATTCATGATACTCAATTTGACCTGAAGTTAAACATACACTTACATTTAGGTAACTGTTTGCAAAAAATACAGTCAGCGTGGGATTCTTATTGCGATTGGCTTCGTAGGAGGACGTTGATAGTCGCAAGCCCAACCCTTGCGGCACGGTCCCCATCGGAGATCAGTGGCTCCAAGCGACAACATGCATTTTGTCGTCGAAGACATCAGTAATTAGCTGCTAACGACTCTCATAAATCTCAAGAGCCAATTGTGGCTACAAGGTAGTATGATATTGTGAGCAATTTTGTCTTCAAAAAACCATTCACATCATTTGTAAAGAACAACTAGCGACAACTTTCGTACCTAAGACCGTTTCATCAGCTTTGTCGCCTCGACGCTCAAACTTAACTACAATTGACAACAGTGAAGCGAGCGAACCGAAAGCTAAGAGAGGAGGACAATCGTTGAATGCCAATCTCTAATTTGCCAAGATTACCCATTTACGTCCCTCAACCATGTTGCGTTGCAAGTTTGGAAGACATGCTTTTCAGCAGAAAACTCTGCACGCCAGAATTCCATACCCAATCAATAATCAAATCAGAAAGTTTAATACAAAGAAACATTAGTGTGTAACGTCGTTGTGGAATGCAAGAGTTGGAACAAAAAACAACGCACAAGTTTAGCAGCAAATGGGACAGAACAAATTTGCTGACCGGAAAAGAGGCGGCAACAATATGAAATTATGGTCTTTAAATGTACTCGTCGTTTCACTCACGAAATCAAATCAAATGGGTGCGCAGAACGGGTCCCGTGTCCCTATCGACGAACGCAATTTTATTTTCAAAACGACTGTTTTTGATTGCATGCGCTGAGTCGGAAGTTACGTAGAAGAGGTGTTTTTACTGTTATCTAATTTGTCCGACAAGTTCGCCCCGAGTCTATACCCTCTCTCCCGCCTCGACGAGGCCTTCTCTATTGTGGATCAAATTAAATAAGACGACGTCGAAGAAGTTTGGCTTGTCAGCTGCAAGCCGTAGGGCCTAGCCAGACAGCGGACGCTTGAGCCAATTAAACAAACTGATGCATATAAGAGTCCTCCTATGGCCGTGAAAACATAATGAAAGGAGAGTGATTTCGCGAATAGCGGAACTTGTCGGGCAAGCACCAGAACTCTTGTGCCGAAAATGAAGATGCGCGAGTGAGCTTTGGCAATCTGATAAAATTATTATGTAAGTGTGAAGCGGTGTCGATGATTTTACGAACAAGGACTGCTGCAAAGTCGCTTTATTCGTTTCATTGCCTCGCAAACGAAGGAATTTGAAAACTGTTTTGCAAAGCGACTAGCTTGGGCACTCAAAAATAAAATTAGGGGGGCGGACGTGCTGGAAGAGAGAATTGTAAAGTCAAACAAGTTCTAACTGCTTGCTTGCCCCAGGGCCGCGCATTTCGAAGAGTGCGCGACAGTCGAGCTGGGTGTATGTGTGAAATTTATCAAGTTTTGAAACAAAATGATAAAAAAGAGTACTGTTTTTGGGTTCAAATTGTTAAAAGCAAAAAGTTTAGCAAGGCGAAAGGGAGAAACTAACGTTTTGCATCCGCGAAGTCCGCCTAGTATGCTGTCGTGAATTGGGCATTCCGGTGGTTGATCCGCCGGAGCGTCGGTGAGGGTGCAGCGAGCTGGTGACGATAAGTGAGGCCGGAGGCGTAAAAGTAAGCGGCGGGGCCACAGGCCGGCTTGAGTCATTGTTTTCCTGGTTACTGCCAAAAACGGCCGTCTTCATTACCGGTATGTACAGTTAATGCATCAAATTGGCTGAAGTTGCTGCTGCATCTGGACTCATCACATCAAGTTGGCCGTTTCAAATGAATAAATGCTGCTTAGAATAAAACTGCAAAAGCCAAGATAAATTGAATAGAAACGCTAATGTCGCGGCAAGTAGGATCACAATTATCTTAATTGACTCAGGTGACATACACTTCGATAATATAGTTCTAACCCCAGAGAAGTTTGGTTTTTACTAAACTTCCTGGATTCTCTGGTCGTATTTGTTCATTCTACGGTCCAGGTGGACCTAGGATTAGCGAAATTTGTTCCGTCAAGAGTCAAAAACGTGTGTTTCTGCCTGCTTGAGTAACAGATGAATTGTCTAGTTAGATGCAGATGGTTTGTCTGCAAACGCTTTAACTAGCCAATCCAGGCCTTAGTCTTACATTCAAAAACGCTAGTGTAATTATCGGGGTGCAAAGCAAACACCAAAGTTAGAATGTTTAGCAAACCATAAGAAATCGAGTGTTCGCCTGAGTTGACCAGAACAAACGACAGATTGTGGAAGAAAAAGTGTT
>JACCHV010000605.1:0-21613 GCA_018907245.1 Eupristina koningsbergeri
GTCAGTTAAAGACAAAATAGAATTTCAAAAATTAAGAGTAAAGTTTATACAATATTACGATGGGCTACCCGAGTTTAATGCAAGCTCGGTAGTAGGAGCCCGGCAAATAATACGATCAATTCTCGCAGATCATAGTATATTTAATCGTTTTTAATAATTTTATTTTTTAGGTGCAATACAAGTAATGTATGATACCTATCAACCTAGGGTAGAACTAGACGTGATAGCTCATGGCTATGAAAACCAACTGAGCCCCAAAAAAACTCTTTTTGTTGCTTACGGAACAGTGAGTTTTTTTTATAATGTATAAAAAACCTTAATTGCAGATGCTTTGTGCTATTAAAAAGAAAAAAAGTATTGATAGATTAACTTTAAAAAGTATTTATGCGCCTGAACATATTCGTATAAACGCTGTATTGGCAAAGTTTTACCACTTTTCGGTAACGTTCAGTTGTAGGCCTTATGCAAAAATGGCTACTAAATTGAATAATGAACTACTCTTTTGGTCATAAAAAGAAGTTAGAATGATATTAATAAAGCATATTATACATAGTCGTAGATCCAAAACAGTTTTAAACTACTTTAATCGTAGTCTTTAATAAATTGTTTGCTTGAATCTATCAAAACATGCTATACGTCAACTCGTAATAAAAGTTCATTGTAGTAGTTCTTCGTTTTGTAGATTCCAAAAAAACACTTATGCCAACAACAAAAGTAAAGATTTGACCGATTGTCTAATCGTCTCTAATGCGCTATTTTTAATCAAAGAATGCTTTTTCGAATTGACACAATTGGCTATTGCTTATGTTTTCGACGGTTCTGACACGTTTTGCAGCAAGTTGCATCGGTAATCCATCGTTGGCGAATACTCGGATGGCATTGTCGCATCTTTGATAAGCTTGGGTTCATCCACACAGATATGCTCTCTCGTCCGATCTTCTGCTCAGATGCTGGCTTAGAGCAGGCAGACGACTTTACTTATGTACTAGCTTTGTGCAATACTTAGAATGTAGTTCATCCTCAAGTTCTACATCATTTGATTCATGCTGACTTTTTGGCCCAATAACAGCAGGATCAACAACTGTCGTTACTAGAAGACACGTGCCAATCAAATCAGTTTCTATGTGAATAAAAACCACTTTGTGTTACCAAAACAGTGCGCTACTAAGAAATATCTGTATCTGTTGTCGAGTTTGTTAAATTGCATATATCAAGCTGTAATCGCAAACGTGCTTGATCAATTGTAGCACTAGTTGATTAAAAACCGCACAGAAAGGTTTGAAACAAGCTGTGCGCAGTTAATGCGAGTTATGTGCACAGTCAAACTATTAGTTTACAATGACAAACAGTTTTGATGTAGCTGGTCAGTGAAAGTGGTGCTTTTGTCATGAGCGTTGGTCGCCACCTGTTAGTTTGTCTCTGCTTTCGTTTACAACAACATGTGATGACATCTTTAATACTAGTCCTCTTGTGCGTGCATGTCATCGAGCGACGGTTGCGCGTTCTGGCATCCAATATTCGTTTTTGAATCGCTCGTCAATTTCGCGAAAATTAAATTTTTGTTGATTTTGTCAAAAGCGATGCTTTCCGAGCGTACAGTAGCGTCGGCCAGATGCTTAGTACAATGTGATTTTCCGTGCGTCTCATCCGTTAATTTTGGCTATTGCATGAATGCCAAAGTTGACCAGTCGTTGTTGTGAAAAAAAGCAACCGAATATTTATTGTATTGACAGTAAGTGTGTAGTCGGATGGATGTTAGTGTGATTATCTGGTTACTTGTTTGGATATACTCTTGTGCTTGCGACAAGGTCAGCGATCAGAAGTGGTTTACTGAGTAAAGAAATTAGGAGAAGAGAGCCAAAGAATAGCGCAGCCGCTATTCGCTTACAGAACGCAAAAGTTATCTCGCTTTTAATTTGCAAAGTGCGTTTAGGCTTCGCGTTGTTTACAATCGCTCGCCTAGCAGCGCCAACTTTTTGCGTTTGTACGATTTGCACTGTTTTTGCGTGAATCCTGGACGCCTCCATCTTCAGCGGTTTATTTCAATCATTCTCTATTAAGCTTTCGTTAAAGCTCTGCAAATCTTTCGGAACAAGCAGAAAATAAATTACAGTGTAAACTTTGAACTGTAGTTTTGAATCCAGTACAAAGGATCGTCTGTGTAAATAAATCATTTTTAAATGAAGGTTGCATATTTCAGTCTATCTATTAATGTCGTACACTCTTAACAAAAAACCAGTTGTTAGAAGACCGAGTTTAGGTCAACTTGTCATTCTGTTTGCTCAATCTTTTCATTAAAAATTGCTTTAACTGAGGCTTGTTGTTTTCTATTTCTCTTGTATTATCAAAGGCTTTATTTTAGCTATTGCGTAACGAGCCAAAATATTCGTTGGCGCAATTTATAATTTAAAATTTTAATCTACAAGATTTGCTGTGAAGTATTGTATTCGAAAAGTTACGGCTTAGAAAACAAGTTTTTTGGTAAATAAAGTATTAACGTTTAAATAGAATTTTTAGAAAGTGTTTGAAAAGACAACACTTTGTTTTAATTCTGGAAAATGCGATGCTTCCGTTAACTTTTCTGACCAAAAGCGGCTATTTAATTTTTATTAGCTTGAGTTTATTGGAATCCAGAAAATTTACAGAACTTTACTTGGTTTAAAAGTGCTCTTGACGAAATCTCTGGCAGCCTTCGCTTGACTAAGATGGTGTTTTTGAGTTCAAAGTTTAGTCCGGTACCGTTGATTTAAATTAACATTCGACAAAATCGATGATTTTAAATTTGAAATAGGTTAAGTGCACCTAGTTTATAAAATACGTCTTCTGATCAACGTATGGGATGGCTTCGCGAGTGAATACAGTCATTACATCATTCTAACTTGCTTCTTCTCGAGTCGATTTTTGGAATAAAAATGGACTTTTTTTTATTTACAATTTTTTATAATAAAAAATTAAATATCGAAAGAATTTCGAATAATATAATCCTAAATTTGTTTAGTTAGTTAAATACAATTTTATGGGAATTTTTTCTACAGCATCTGTTTAAACATTAATTTTATTTAACAATCTTGTAACATTTTTTTCAAAATAATATTTTGTTGTGTATAAGTAAAACATTAGCCATTTTGCAGCTTGTTCTTTTACTACACGATGCGGCGATGCGAGTTCGGACTTACTTGGACTTTTATCTTTATTCTCAATGTGTTTAAGTCATTCGAATACTCACTTGTGTCGGCCGAAGAGGTTGAACAAATTTACAACACTTCAAGCAGGCTAAACTCTAAAACCCAGTCTTCACTCGATACTGTTAATCGGACAATTTTAAACAAGGCAATAGGCGACGATGGTCGCTATGATTCTTTTTCTCAATCATTAACACAATTACAACAAGAATCACCTTGTGTAGATTTTTATTTATATTCATGCAGAACATTTGAAAGGTTGTATGTTGGATTAGAAGCCTCAGACTTGATAAAACTTGATTTAAAGGAAAGACTAAAAGGTAAACAAGTATTTTATAGTCTTGTCAAGCACGGTTGTTTTGCAGAACTTTTTCTTTTTAAAGAAACAGCAGACTCACTAGCCCAAGCAAAGTTGCATTTATTCCGGAACAAGTGCTTGGACAGAAAGTTCGAGATGAAAGAAAAAGTCATGCCAAAACTTGTGGAATACATTCAAGTTTGCTTGATTTAATTGTTTTAAAATATTTAAAATTTAAAAACAATTAGGAAATAGGTGGCTGTCCATTACTGATGGGTGATCATTGGACCGTAAGTAATAATTTCGATATAACACATGCTTTGAAAACAGTAAGTTGTATATAAATGCTTGTAAAGCTTTGTTCAGATTTTCAGGCTAACCGGTCAAATGCCATTTATTGATGTAATACCAGATTTTGATAATGATATGACTTTAACAATTACGACATCACAGCTGTTTATTGACCAAGAGGACTATTTCAGCGACAACCATGAAGCAATTATACAAGGTAAATTTAACCTGTTTAATTGGCCGTTTTTTTAAGTAAACTCGACGAAAAGTGCAACTGACCTTGAACTAGGTTAGACAAGTGTTGTTTAATTTTGATCAACTTTTTCTTTAAATGTTAATGTAAAGCTGTAATTACACAAAGACTTAATGTGTCATTTAATGTAATCAATCAGATTTTGTGTCGTTAAATGTCCAGAATGTGTTTGATTATCTTCAGATTGCGCGTGCATTTATATTTATCAGAAAATCATGTTTTTAAGCTATAAGCATGCTTGTTGCACGCGATTCTGCAGTTGCCTTAGAATTCGCTGCTCATTTGAAGTAGTTTATCAAGTTTTTGTGTAATCTGTCGTCGTTAATATTAACAGCTACAAAATTAATCGAAAATCGAGCAGCACTTAGCGGAACCACCGTTAGCCTTGATTTTACACAATGCAAGAAAGTAAAAAGAGTCGCTTACATTTAGCTTTCGCGTGAGTCGCGAAGTTCGACTGTACTGCAACAGACTGCTAGCTAAAATAATCCTTTAAGAAGTTGCATTGTGGCACAAAATAATCGGCATAAGCTGATGTGTAAGCAATCAGTAGCTTTTTTAAATTCGACGATCGATTTATCAAACAGCTGATACTAGTCGCTCACTCATTCAGGCCGAACTGTTGACGGTTTGTTTTCTTTGAACAAGCCATCACAGAAACAAACTCAAACAGTAGATCTTCTCTATAACGCAGACTCTTCCACAAATCGTTTTTAAAAAGACCGTGATCAATTATTAAACAAACTAAGCTTAAATCTTTAAAAAAAACATATCTGTTTTTTAGCACTTTTAAACTATCTGGATAAAATTTTTGACCTATTATTTGCTAACTTGGCGCAATCATCAAAAGCCGTGAGCGTGACCATGCGATTGGCGATTAGCAATATCATAAATTTTGAGAGGCAACTAGCTGAGATTTTGAAGCGAGGATATTCTAAATGGTTTCAAGATGAAAATCCTGTTGTTCTAACAAAGTGAGTTATTCACAATATTAAGTACTATGAAATAACAGCAATCAAACCTTCCAGGCTGAAAGCAGCCATCGTAGAGCTAACGAAAATATGGGCAATGTTAGTAAAATTAATCCGATGGGCAACTTTTACAAACCGTATTGGGAATTGCAATCAACATATTTTAGAATAGTGAGTTTTAACTAACATTATTTTAAAAAATTTAATTAATCAATTGATATTTAATTTTAGATATCGTGGAGTAATTTTTTTACTGACGAGTTTATTCCGTGATGAACTTTGTCACTTAAGACGATGTTAAATTTTTAAATTCAATGGGCATTCAATCTAAAAAGGACGATGAAATTATAGCTGAAAATCAGTATTTATTTGCTGGAAAATCACTTATACCGATGAAAGCAAAAAAAAAAATTATTGGCTGACTATATCGTGTTTTTGATTGTATAGAACACACACGATAACAACCAGCATTAACGGACGATTTTGTCAAAAACAAAGTAAATTTCAAAGAGAGTTAACAACGATCAGGGATATTGCTTTCAAAACGATTGGATCATTGTGTTGATCAATGACAGCCAGCGATTACGGTTATTGACTACTATATATATCAAGCACAATACTTACCATTAAATTCGAATGAAAACAGTAAAATTTTCAAGGGTGTCCGTGGAAGCTTTTAAAAGAGTAAGCTATTGTTTAAGAATTAAAAACCTACAAGCATCAAAAATTTAGATGATCACTGAAACAGAATGGTTAAATTTAAATACTAGATCAAAAGCTGTCTCTAAACTTGATAAGATAACGTTGCATGTAGGCTCAATTTATGAAAATTTACAATTGTCTGATATAAACAATTATTACAATATGTTTTTACCGGAAAATGCTACTTTTCTTGAACTGTGGACAATAATGCGAGCACATCAGAAAAGAAAAGTGCTAGAAACAATGACAGGAAACAAAGTACATCGCATCATGCTTTACAAAGTTTCACGTGCAATGGCTACTAAGCCTATAATTACTGCAGATAACTTCTATAACTACATGTGTAAACTTTTGAATCTACTGAAAATATCTGTTTTTTATTTTAGTCATTTCAGCTGCTTTTGTCCAGCCACCTATGCTTGAGCCTGAAATGACAGAAGCAATCAATTATGGGCGGTTAGGCTTTGTTGTGGCACGTGAAATGACTGCAAGTCTAGTTCTATTTGCACTAATTTTCCTTTGATTTAGCATTTAGTTGACAACATCGGTTCACGATTCAACGAAATGGGCGAAGTAGAAGATTGGTTAGTGTTGCATAAATACTACTAATTGATACAATTTAATCAGTTTTGCAGGTGGACAGAAAAAGACAGACAAAAATTTCAAGAAAAACAAATACAATTTATAAAGTATTACAATTCTTTTTATGATCACTCAGCTCGTACATTAAAGGACTCTTTGAGAACACTACGATCAGACATAGCGGATCACAGTACATTTAAATTGCATATTGTAGCTTTGTTTATTTAGGTGGTCTTCAAGTAGCCCTTACTGCTTTGAGAGATCAAACATTTTCGGAAGCTTTTAATATGCCGGTTCCTGGCTATAAAGGTAAATATGAACCTTTGCAAGTGTTTTTTATTTCCTACGCAACTGTAAGTTTTTTCTATTCAAAATTTAAAAAAAAACTTAAATTGCAGATATTTTGCGATGGCAAAAACATAGACATATTAATTCCAATGTCAGAATCACTAAATGACTTACGTTCTCCCAACCATATTCGAGTAAATGCAGTGTTAAAAAAGTCGACCGAATTTTCAAAATCATTTAGATGTAAATCTATTTCAGCAATGTCTTATAATTTATGTGACACACTTACCGTCTGGTTATAAGAAACTAAATTACGATGATAATAATAAAAAAAAACAGATTAAATAAATATAATTTAACACAAAGTTGAAAATCATCCGTAGTTGTAGCATTTCACAATGTCTGACCAGAACTTTCAAAACGTATTTAGTTTAAGTAATAATTAAAGTTTATTTGTTTATTCAAAGAAAACTATTCCACCTAGCATACGCGCGCGACCTACTTCTATTTCCAGAAAGAATTAACGACATGCAACAAACGCTAGATAGCCTAACAGTCAAATGCAGCCGCATTAGCCTACATGACAGTACCACCAAGACCGAATAGATGCTAAACACACCAAAAACGGTTGGCGTCATTACCATAAATGACGCTACCATAGATCAAATAAACCACTTTATCTACCTGAACTAACACATAAGTTTACTACGAAATCACAATATGGAAAGCAGCAGAAGAATCTGCGCAGCCTGGTCATCCTTTGGCAAAGTGAAAAACCTAATGATAAGTAAAAGTACGCCTATGCGGACCAAAGTTTATTAATTTTAACAGCGCATCACGTCGTGTTGATTATAACGCTGTAGATAAGCTCTTACAAATAAACAGAAAGAGCGATTTTGGCATTATGTCAACCTGTCATGAAAAAAAACGCATATCACCATCGACATCGTAAACAAAAGAGCAACAGGGTAGGTCGGACAACAAACGTGCGTAGATGACGTGGGTCAAGCCTGTATGAAAGAAGAAGTGAGAAATACAACAGCCAAAATGTTCGAGCGAAAACAAGAAAGACTAACGGGGCATCTATCTTCTATCTCTGCAGACGCCAACCACCCAGACCACTCAGAAAACTCAGAACACACTGGCAAGACTCACTCAAGAAAATAGCTGGAGCGGAATCAAAGAACAAGATATAGACAAATGATTGGAATACACTTTGTATTACCTTCATTTGTATAGATTGAGAAAAAAATTAAATGAAATAATTGTTTATCCAAGTAGTTCTCTATTTTATAGATCTCATACAAAAGCTCACAATTAAAAAATAATTTGTGATTGCTACTACAAAATTCAACTAATTAAATTTTTGCGTCGATTTTAAATCTTCAATTGAAAAACATTTCATAAACTGTGTTTCCCAAACATGCGCCTACCTCATAATTTTGCAAGTTAAGAATAAAGTTAATAATAATGTTTAATATTGAAAACTAACTGTCGCTATCTTTAAAAATGCTTTAAAAAAACGGTATTGTAGCCAAAAAAAATTTTTAATTAAAGCGTCAAAAACATTTTCAGTTTAAGCAAATTTTTGGCGTTCTCAGATGAGTATACACAGTCAGCGTATGTTTTAAGATATAAAATTTATTCCGGAAGCAAACGCTCAAACACTGCGATGTACTTCAACTTTGTTTTCTCTCATCTTGTTCACGATCTCTTTTGCGTATCATAATAACAAAACAAAAAAATTTATAAAAATTTAATAAAAGGGATTAAAACCTGTGATGTATTTATATTAATGTGTCAACGTCAAAAACTGACCTAGAAAAGTTTTTTAAGCACTTAAAATTTTTTATTTGTTTTGTTGGAATACTGTTTTAAAGCTCTCTCTACAAGATAAGATAGTTTTTGAATTAGCATCATTGCCAACTTTATGCCTAAATTGCAAAATTAGGGCTGTAGTTATGATTACGCTATACAGTGTATTTCTTTATTAACAGTATTATAATTTTTTAGTAAGCAACTGTCATTTTTTCGGATAACAATTGCGCAATTCGCTCATCAGATTGACAAAAAAATGCTTTCGCAAACTCAGGAAAATTTTCTACCACAGCGTTTACTCGAATAAAGTTAGGCGCATGTACGTTTCGATTCATCAAAATATTTAATAAATTTTTAGTTCTAGCATCGCAGCGTATCTGTAATTATTATTTGTTTGTTTTTAGTAAAAAAAATTACAGTTGAGTAGGCAACAAAGAATACTTGTATGCTAGTAAAATCATTTTCGTAACCACAAACTGGCATATCACTGTGCTTTTGTAAGACTGTTAGGTAAGCATTATAAGCTGCTCGAATTCCGCCTAAATAGACTAAACAATAGCGTTATTAAAAATCTACTATGATCCGCGATGTTCGATCGTAATGTTCGTCTGGCGTCTACAAATTTGCTCGTCTTGGGTTCAAACATTGTTTTATAATAATTGTAAAATTGTAATTGTTTACGTCTGAATTGTATGTCATCTTCTATTGTCCACCTACAAAATTAATCGAAGTTAAACTGAGCTACCTTATACAACGTTCACCAATATTCTTTTTCACCTTTTTCGTTGAATTGTGAGCCAATGTTATCAATCATATACTGAAAAATTAGAGAACAATTAGCACAAGAAAGATTAAACTTGCAGTCATTTCGCGTGCTATATAAAAACCTAGTCGAGCAAAACTAAGGGCGTGTGCCACATTCGAGACTCAGCATAGGTGGCGGAGCAAAGCGGCAGAATGACTGAAATTGAAGTTAGGTATATACTAAAAGTATAGAAATCTACAGAGGTAGTTTTGACGTAATCTCCGACGATAGAAAGACTGGTGCTTGATGTAATTGACATTCTGGAAGTTAGGGTGCGATCCGCTACAGGGTGTATCAATCCGGATGTATTTTTTTTTTTCGGGTGTCTTTGCGTCATTGGCCATATTACGTCAAAACTAGCGTTGTAAGGGAACGTAAAATTGTAAAAACTAGCAGCTTGAGCCAATGTTAAATTGTTAGAAATCGTTCCTACATAAACAGTCATCGTTTCAAGTTTGGAAATGGCTTTAATCTTAGTCTCTATTTGCAGCCATTCTGATTCTGCAACCATCTAAATTTTTGGAATTTATAAAAGCTAGATTTAAAATGAATGTATACGGCTATTAATGCAGAGCGAACGTTTGCGACAATCTCTAATACTCTAGCTTTACGTGATGCATCGAAGTACGTCGTAGGTAAGATAATCAGGCTAAAATTGGAAATCGATCTCTCATGAATTAAACAATTCGGTGATGAGCAAAGCGTGTAACTAATCCGGTTAATTTTTTCTCAAGATAAAACTTGTTCTAACAAAAGGGGTTTCGATGCGTGGGGCTAAGATATTCACAAAGTACAAGGCTAGGTAATTAGACAAAGTGGCTTTTTGTGGAGGACTATTCATGTAGATTTTGAAGCAAATTAGTAATTTCAACTAGCGTTTCGATAGTGGTGTTAGAAAGAAAATGATGATCGTGATTTTCCGAAAGTTGTTAATAAATTCTCGAGGAAACAATCGATTCGAAAATATCGCCCCCACGAAGGTAAAATTAAGTTTTGTTTTAAATAATTAAAAAATTTAAATTGCTCTCAAATAAAACTTACTACACTAAAATATTTTAAAGTCAATTCTCGATAAGATTTGTAGGGATAATTTACTGGATTAAATTCATAATTAATGCTTTGATTTTGGCTTATTTCAGGTAGATCAGCTCCCACTTGACTAGTTCCAACTTGACTACTTCCAGCTTGGTCAGTTCTAGCTCGGCTACCTCTAGCTTGGCTGCTTTCAGCTTCACCACTTGCAGGTCGCTTACTTCCAGCGTGACTACGTGCAGCTTGGTTACTTCTTTCCTGGGTAACTGGAATCTGACCGCTATTCTTTTATATTGTTTGACATTCAAACATTAACTCACTTTTTTGCACAGTCTTGATAATAGGCCCATCTTTCAGCTCCTTTTCTCAAAATTTCAGCTATATATGTCTCGAATTCGACTATTCGATCTATGATGACTCGTAGGTTTGGTTGACTATATCTTTTTTTGACAATACTAGATTTATATAACAGTGTGATTGTTTGATAAAAATATTTCCGTAGCGCTAAAAAAAACGTTCTTTAAAAATCTAAACTCTAAATTATTGTCTTAAGTCGTTTTTCTTAAAAAAAAAGGACTATTTTCTAAAAAAAATATATTTTAGAGAAAATTCATTATTTGGATTGTTTGCAGATCGCTTACCAAAAGAAAAAAAAAACATTTGTAGTTGTGTCTGACTGACCATATGAGTAACATCAGAAAAATTATATTATAACTGCAAAATTTTACAAACTAGCTTATACTCTTAACTCAATGTCACATCGCAACCCTCTGACTGAATGCTCTTTCAGCTAGCGATCTGCTTGCTGTGCAGTCAAATTTCATGACTTTACGTGAACTGCGATTTTAGGCATTTTTTTTTCAATCTTAAATCGCGTAAAAACAAGGCTTGACAGTAGTTTGCTGCTTCACTTTTGGTATAACTATTAATTTAACAAACTAAATGACCTTTTAAAAAAAGGGGGCTTGAATCGTCAAAATATTCATTCTCGCGTAGAAATAATCGTGCTGGGGAAATAGACAAGATCATATCGTGTTTTATGTCGGGTGACATATCAACAAAAGCTGTTTGACCAGTGAAATCAAGCATCTAAACAAAATATAGTAAAAAGCTTTGCTTAACATACGTCTTTTACAAATTTTGTCAAGTCAAAATCATTTTGTTGCTGCCAATCTTCTCCCATTAAGAACTGGCAATTACCCATAGACTAAATTTTTCAATTTATAATTTTTTCTACAAACTAAAAAAATACTTGAATTCGCATAACTACAGTATCAACATCGGTATTTGCACCTTTTCTACTACTTTTTTCCGTGCATTTACTCTGAAAATGTCGCAACGACATCATGAACTCTGGGTTGAAGTTGTGGTGCACAAAAAAAACGGCTGCAAAATAAGCGGGGTTAAATCTTTTTAATATTAGGTTGCTGCATATTTTTCGCGACTTGTATTAAAAATCAAAATTTTATTAAACAAAGCCTAACCAAAATATTAGATAATTAGTAACTAAAGTAAGTTTCGTGGTTTTCTATTACTTTCTGTCATTGTTCTTCAAATTAAAAAATGTCCCGCTGGTACCAATCTCGGTCCTTTGAAGCGAAGAATTCCCCAATAGATCGGTGCATTTCTTCGCGCGTTGCGAACCGTTTCCCACGCAAACAGTGCTCCAACCCTTGGAAGAGATGAAAATCACTAGATGCTATGTCTGACCTGTACGTCGAATGCTTCAAGTGCTCCCATCCTAGGTCTTTTTAATCTTTTGGAGTCTGTGCCCCTTGATCTGTTAGGGCAGGCATTGTCGTCCAAAAAAATCAAAAAGTTTACCGTGGCCTTCGAAATCATCAAACAGTGGAGTTTTTCACAATAGACAGTTGAGTTAACGGTCTGTCCTTGTTCAAGAAGCCTCCAAAAAATTGATCCACGCTGACCCCACCACACGCAAAACATCGCTTTTTTGGTGCAGCAATCATTTTTGAGAACCTGGCTGGGCCTTTGATTAGGTGATCATCATTCGTTACGACGCGTATTGTTTTTGAAGTAAACTCACTCCTCCTCGCATGTCACGATCTGACTCAAAAACGGCGTTTGGCAATGTCTACGAAGCAGGCTCTTCGCAGTCTTCATTCGTTCTTGCTTTTGAGCTTCACTGAGTTCCTTAGACATCCAAAGATTCTTAAGCCACTTTTGCCTTAAATAAGTTGCATTAAATGAGCTTAAATTAAAGAATCTCACCTGAAGCATGCAATATTCTGTAAACCGTCAAACCAAGGCAATCAAATTCATCGGTTATCATGTGCGTAGTCAGCGAAGGATACTTTTCGACAGTCGTGACAACAGCACTTTGTTCAACTTTTTGAGTATGAACGGATCCATTTGTGGTTAGTATCCATTGATCGCTGTTAAACTTCAAAAAGCATCGATAGTCAGTTGTTTTAGATACAGCTCCGGCTCCTTGGACTGTGTTAATATAATGTATGACCTCTTTTACACTGCGGCCTAATCCAAACTCGAATTTTAGCAGTTTTCGAATAAATTCTCTATCTTTTTCCATTCAAACAAAAAGTGCGATTTTTTACAAAATGATAGTTCGCATGATAAAAAAGACTACTGTATAAAAATTTTTTCATTTAGAACAAAAAATTGTTTAACTTTAATACAAGTCTCAAAAAATCTGCAGCAACTTAATAATATGACAGACGTTCAAGTGCATTTATGATGTTTCATCAATTGATTGCATAACTGAAGTGTCAATATAGTTGTTTGTTCATAACTAATTACCATGAATAATAATAAAAATTGTTGCAAGGAGGATCTTTTAAATTCCTAACTAAACCTTGACTGAAAGACTGATAACGTCCGAATTCGTCCAAGTCTTTGTTTAAAATTGTAATGTTAGCAGTATTGATTAATGACTGATTTGTAGAATTTAACCCGCTAGGCAAGCTGTTAGTTTGATTCAGCGTTGTAGTTGATAAAATTGGGCGCTTAGATGTTTTTGATGCATAACTAACAAAAACAAGATAGCATAAGATAATCCAAATAAACACAAACTTGAGCCGCAACATTCAGCCTCAACAAAATAAATTAAATGTAAAAATTTAAATTGTGTTAGATCAAAATATTAAAATATGTAGTATAAAAAAAAGCTTTATTAAATGATTATTTAAACAGTTGTCGTAAAAAATATTTAAACAAAATTTTTACATTCGCTTTAACCTGATTACATGTTAAAAAAAAAGTTTTAAATGTGCTCCTTCTGCATGCTTTTGCTTTTTGAAATTGAATAAAGAAATAGGTTAAAAAGCACTAAATCAAGTTTCTAGCAAGCACTGTTTTGTAACTCAGAAATAAGATTTATTGTTTCTCTAGATTAGGTTTGTGAAAAATAATCTTATTTAAAAATTGTAAGCTTTGTCGCATATTTACTTGAATTAAATGCTCACAGCTGTGTTTAAGCATTGATGTTTGTTTTTAAGCACATGCTATCAACAAGTCGATCAAGCACATCGTTCTACTAAAGATTCGATATTCTTTATCGCAAAGATTACTAGATGTGTTGTGTTACTTTTGTCCATATTTCTTTTTAGTTACTTCCTCTGCTATTGTTCATTGCGTTTGTCGACGTAAAAAGAGCGCTTAATAGCATTAATTTCAAAGCCATTAGAATACTCTGAAGATGCTTAAGGTAGATGCGTATACTCTCGGAATGATGCAGCTTCACACAATTGAAACAGCATGTATGGACCTAGCAAACAAGCAGGCAATCTTTACAAGGCAAACAAATATACAACGATAAGACTGACTCTATTCTGTATTTGTTGCCCTCGTTTTTCAATCAACTACTGACCAGGCCAAGAAGCAATCGCAGATAAAAAGCCAAGTTTCTACTTTTAAACTATGCGCTTGTGTCGACGACATTACATTGTTCCAAAGTAAGCAAAGCATTATACAAGAAGTGCTAGAATCTTTAGCTAGTGAATGCAACTAAAACAAAGTTCTGTCTCTGTCGCATCGCTCTTGAACAATCACGGCACAACGAATACAGTCGTAGTTAACTTGCAATTCACAATAGTGGAGAAACTACTCGTAAGAAACTAAAATGATTTAGTCAACTCCTTTATTCACTAGCTTTTTATTTTTATCATAGCTCCGACCAACAGTCGAAATTCGCACAGACGCTTCTCCACAAAACCCAATGTCTTGGCGTTTTGAACAAATAGCAAATGGATCTGCAGCGTAGAATGTTATAGCGGATCGAATTGTAACCGAGAAACCAAAGCCACGAGTTCGACAAGACGTGATGCGCTGTTAAAATTAATAAACTTTGGTCCGCATAGGCGTACTTTTACTTATCATTAGGTTTTTCACTTTGCCAAAGGATGACCAGGCTGCGCAGATTCTTCTGCTGCTTTCCATATTGTGATTTCGTAGTAAACTTATGTGTTAGTTCAGGTAGATAAAGTGGTTTATTTGATCTATGGTAGCGTCATTTATGGTAATGACGCCAACCGTTTTTGGTGTGTTTAGCATCTATTCGGTCTTGGTGGTACTGTCATGTAGGCTAATGCGGCTGCATTTGACTGTTAGGCTATCTAGCGTTTGTTGCATGTCGTTAATTCTTTCTGGAAATAGAAGTAGGTCGCGCGCGTATGCTAGGTGGAATAGTTTTCTTTGAATAAACAAATAAACTTTAATTATTACTTAAACTAAATACGTTTTGAAAGTTCTGGTCAGACATTGTGAAATGCTACAACTACGGATGATTTTCAACTTTGTGTTAAATTATATTTATTTAATCTGTTTTTTTTTATTATTATCATCGTAATTTAGTTTCTTATAACCAGACGGTAAGTGTGTCACATAAATTATAAGACATTGCTGAAATAGATTTACATCTAAATGATTTTGAAAATTCGGTCGACTTTTTTAACACTGCATTTACTCGAATATGGTTGGGAGAACGTAAGTCATTTAGTGATTCTGACATTGGAATTAATATGTCTATGTTTTTGCCATCGCAAAATATCTGCAATTCAAGTTTTTTTTTTTTTGAATAGAAAAAACTTACAGTTGCGTAGGAAATAAAAAACACTTGCAAAGGCTTATATTTTTCTTCATAGCCAGGAACCGGCACACTAAAAGCTTCCGTTAACGATTTACA
Source organism: Eupristina koningsbergeri (assembly GCA_018907245.1). Classification (NCBI taxonomy): domain Eukaryota; kingdom Metazoa; phylum Arthropoda; class Insecta; order Hymenoptera; family Agaonidae; genus Eupristina; species Eupristina koningsbergeri. Next base: position 15,384 of record JACCHV010000605.1, read on the forward strand.
ATTCAAAGCAGCAAAGGCTACTTGGACACCACCTAAATAAACAAAGCTACAATATGCAATTTAAATGTACTGTGATCCGCTATGTCTGATCGTAGTGTTCTCAAAGAGTCCTTTAATGTACGAGCTGAGTGATCATAAAAAGAATTGTAATACTTTATAAATTGTATTTGTTTTTCTTGAAATTTTTGTCTGTCTTTTTCTGTCCACCTGCAAAACTGATTAAATTGTATCAATTAGTAGTATTTATGCAACACTAACCAATCTTCTACTTCGCCCATTTCGTTGAATCGTGAACCGATGTTGTCAACTAAATGCTAAATCAAAGGAAAATTAGTGCAAATAGAACTAGACTTGCAGTCATTTCACGTGCCACAACAAAGCCTAACCGCCCATAATTGATTGCTTCTGTCATTTCAGGCTCAAGCATAGGTGGCTGGACAAAAGCAGCTGAAATGACTAAAATAAAAAACAGATATTTTCAGTAGATTCAAAAGTTTACACATGTAGTTATAGAAGTTATCTGCAGTAATTATAGGCTTAGTAGCCATTGCACGTGAAACTTTGTAAAGCATGATGCGATGTACTTTGTTTCCTGTCATTGTTTCTAGCACTTTTCTTTTCTGATGTGCTCGCATTATTGTCCACAGTTCAAGAAAAGTAGCATTTTCCGGTAAAAACATATTGTAATAATTGTTTATATCAGACAATTGTAAATTTTCATAAATTGAGCCTACATGCAACGTTATCTTATCAAGTTTAGAGACAGCTTTTGATCTAGTATTTAAATTTAACCATTCTGTTTCAGTGATCATCTAAATTTTTGATGCTTGTAGGTTTTTAATTCTTAAACAATAGCTTACTCTTTTAAAAGCTTCACGGACAACTTGAAATTATTTGTTACTGTTTCATTCGACCATTATATGGGAAGTATTGTTGTTGATTCTATATAGGCAGTCAATAACCGTAAAGCTGGCTGTCATTTGATCAACACACTCGATCCAATTCGTTTGAAAGCAATATCTGAGTTTGTTACCTCTCTTTGAAATTAATTTTGTTTTTGACAAAATCGTCAGTTAATGCTTCGTGTATAGTGTGTATAAAACCCAAAACCCGCTATACGTCAGCCAAAATTTTTTTTTTGTTATCCTCGTATCAAGGTGATTTTTCCCAGAAAAATAATGATTTCTAGCTATTAATTTCATAGTTTTTAAGATGATCTGGATCGATTAAAATTTTTAACTAATATCGCCCCGTTTAGTGACAAAGCTTCATCAGGAAATAAAACGTCAGTAAAAAAATTACTCCACGATATCTAAAATTAAATATCAATTGATTAATTAAATTTTTTAAAATAATGTTAGTTAAAACTCACTATTCTAAAATATGTTGATTGCAATTCCCAATACGGTTTGTAAAAGTTGCCCATCGGATTAATTTTACTAACATTGCCCATATTTTCGTTAGCTCTACGATGGCTGCTTTCAGCCTGGAAGGTTTGATTGCTGTTATTTCATAGTACTTAATATTGTGAATAACTCACTTTGTTAGAACAACAGGATTTTCATCTTGAAACCATTTAGAATATCCTCGCTTCAAAATCTCAGCTAGTTGCCTCTCAAAATTTATGATATTGCTAATCGCCAATCGCATGGTCACGCTCACGGCTTTTGATGATTGCGCCAAGTTAGCAAATAATAGGTCAAAAATTTTATCCAGATAGTTTAAAAGTGCTAAAAAACAGATATGTTTTTTTTAAAGATTTAAGCTTAGTTTGTTTAATAATTGATCACGGTCTTTTTAAAAACGATTTGTGGAAGAGTCTGCGTTATAGAGAAGATCTACTGTTTGAGTTTGTTTCTGTGATGGCTTGTTCAAAGAAAACAAACCGTCAACAGTTCGGCCTGAATGAGTGAGCGACTAGTATCAGCTGTTTGATAAATCGATCGTCGAATTTAAAAAAGCTACTGATTGCTTACACATCAGCTTATGCCGATTATTTTGTGCCACAATGCAACTTCTTAAAGGATTATTTTAGCTAGCAGTCTGTTGCAGTACAGTCGAACTTCGCGACTCACGCGAAAGCTAAATGTAAGCGACTCTTTTTACTTTCTTGCATTGTGTAAAATCAAGGCTAACGGTGGTTCCGCTAAGTGCTGCTCGATTTTCGATTAATTTTGTAGCTGTTAATATTAACGACGACAGATTACACAAAAACTTGATAAACTACTTCAAATGAGCAGCGAATTCTAAGGCAACTGCAGAATCGCGTGCAACAAGCATGCTTATAGCTTAAAAACATGATTTTCTGATAAATATAAATGCACGCGCAATCTGAAGATAATCAAACACATTCTGGACATTTAACGACACAAAATCTGATTGATTACATTAAATGACACATTAAGTCTTTGTGTAATTACAGCTTTACATTAACATTTAAAGAAAAAGTTGATCAAAATTAAACAACACTTGTCTAACCTAGTTCAAGGTCAGTTGCACTTTTCGTCGAGTTTACTTAAAAAAACGGCCAATTAAACAGGTTAAATTTACCTTGTATAATTGCTTCATGGTTGTCGCTGAAATAGTCCTCTTGGTCAATAAACAGCTGTGATGTCGTAATTGTTAAAGTCATATCATTATCAAAATCTGGTATTACATCAATAAATGGCATTTGACCGGTTAGCCTGAAAATCTGAACAAAGCTTTACAAGCATTTATATACAACTTACTGTTTTCAAAGCATGTGTTATATCGAAATTATTACTTACGGTCCAATGATCACCCATCAGTAATGGACAGCCACCTATTTCCTAATTGTTTTTAAATTTTAAATATTTTAAAACAATTAAATCAAGCAAACTTGAATGTATTCCACAAGTTTTGGCATGACTTTTTCTTTCATCTCGAACTTTCTGTCCAAGCACTTGTTCCGGAATAAATGCAACTTTGCTTGGGCTAGTGAGTCTGCTGTTTCTTTAAAAAGAAAAAGTTCTGCAAAACAACCGTGCTTGACAAGACTATAAAATACTTGTTTACCTTTTAGTCTTTCCTTTAAATCAAGTTTTATCAAGTCTGAGGCTTCTAATCCAACATACAACCTTTCAAATGTTCTGCATGAATATAAATAAAAATCTACACAAGGTGATTCTTGTTGTAATTGTGTTAATGATTGAGAAAAAGAATCATAGCGACCATCGTCGCCTATTGCCTTGTTTAAAATTGTCCGATTAACAGTATCGAGTGAAGACTGGGTTTTAGAGTTTAGCCTGCTTGAAGTGTTGTAAATTTGTTCAACCTCTTCGGCCGACACAAGTGAGTATTCGAATGACTTAAACACATTGAGAATAAAGATAAAAGTCCAAGTAAGTCCGAACTCGCATCGCCGCATCGTGTAGTAAAAGAACAAGCTGCAAAATGGCTAATGTTTTACTTATACACAACAAAATATTATTTTGAAAAAAATGTTACAAGATTGTTAAATAAAATTAATGTTTAAACAGATGCTGTAGAAAAAATTCCCATAAAATTGTATTTAACTAACTAAACAAATTTAGGATTATATTATTCGAAATTCTTTCGATATTTAATTTTTTATTATAAAAAATTGTAAATAAAAAAAAGTCCATTTTTATTCCAAAAATCGACTCGAGAAGAAGCAAGTTAGAATGATGTAATGACTGTATTCACTCGCGAAGCCATCCCATACGTTGATCAGAAGACGTATTTTATAAACTAGGTGCACTTAACCTATTTCAAATTTAAAATCATCGATTTTGTCGAATGTTAATTTAAATCAACGGTACCGGACTAAACTTTGAACTCAAAAACACCATCTTAGTCAAGCGAAGGCTGCCAGAGATTTCGTCAAGAGCACTTTTAAACCAAGTAAAGTTCTGTAAATTTTCTGGATTCCAATAAACTCAAGCTAATAAAAATTAAATAGCCGCTTTTGGTCAGAAAAGTTAACGGAAGCATCGCATTTTCCAGAATTAAAACAAAGTGTTGTCTTTTCAAACACTTTCTAAAAATTCTATTTAAACGTTAATACTTTATTTACCAAAAAACTTGTTTTCTAAGCCGTAACTTTTCGAATACAATACTTCACAGCAAATCTTGTAGATTAAAATTTTAAATTATAAATTGCGCCAACGAATATTTTGGCTCGTTACGCAATAGCTAAAATAAAGCCTTTGATAATACAAGAGAAATAGAAAACAACAAGCCTCAGTTAAAGCAATTTTTAATGAAAAGATTGAGCAAACAGAATGACAAGTTGACCTAAACTCGGTCTTCTAACAACTGGTTTTTTGTTAAGAGTGTACGACATTAATAGATAGACTGAAATATGCAACCTTCATTTAAAAATGATTTATTTACACAGACGATCCTTTGTACTGGATTCAAAACTACAGTTCAAAGTTTACACTGTAATTTATTTTCTGCTTGTTCCGAAAGATTTGCAGAGCTTTAACGAAAGCTTAATAGAGAATGATTGAAATAAACCGCTGAAGATGGAGGCGTCCAGGATTCACGCAAAAACAGTGCAAATCGTACAAACGCAAAAAGTTGGCGCTGCTAGGCGAGCGATTGTAAACAACGCGAAGCCTAAACGCACTTTGCAAATTAAAAGCGAGATAACTTTTGCGTTCTGTAAGCGAATAGCGGCTGCGCTATTCTTTGGCTCTCTTCTCCTAATTTCTTTACTCAGTAAACCACTTCTGATCGCTGACCTTGTCGCAAGCACAAGAGTATATCCAAACAAGTAACCAGATAATCACACTAACATCCATCCGACTACACACTTACTGTCAATACAATAAATATTCGGTTGCTTTTTTTCACAACAACGACTGGTCAACTTTGGCATTCATGCAATAGCCAAAATTAACGGATGAGACGCACGGAAAATCACATTGTACTAAGCATCTGGCCGACGCTACTGTACGCTCGGAAAGCATCGCTTTTGACAAAATCAACAAAAATTTAATTTTCGCGAAATTGACGAGCGATTCAAAAACGAATATTGGATGCCAGAACGCGCAACCGTCGCTCGATGACATGCACGCACAAGAGGACTAGTATTAAAGATGTCATCACATGTTGTTGTAAACGAAAGCAGAGACAAACTAACAGGTGGCGACCAACGCTCATGACAAAAGCACCACTTTCACTGACCAGCTACATCAAAACTGTTTGTCATTGTAAACTAATAGTTTGACTGTGCACATAACTCGCATTAACTGCGCACAGCTTGTTTCAAACCTTTCTGTGCGGTTTTTAATCAACTAGTGCTACAATTGATCAAGCACGTTTGCGATTACAGCTTGATATATGCAATTTAACAAACTCGACAACAGATACAGATATTTCTTAGTAGCGCACTGTTTTGGTAACACAAAGTGGTTTTTATTCACATAGAAACTGATTTGATTGGCACGTGTCTTCTAGTAACGACAGTTGTTGATCCTGCTGTTATTGGGCCAAAAAGTCAGCATGAATCAAATGATGTAGAACTTGAGGATGAACTACATTCTAAGTATTGCACAAAGCTAGTACATAAGTAAAGTCGTCTGCCTGCTCTAAGCCAGCATCTGAGCAGAAGATCGGACGAGAGAGCATATCTGTGTGGATGAACCCAAGCTTATCAAAGATGCGACAATGCCATCCGAGTATTCGCCAACGATGGATTACCGATGCAACTTGCTGCAAAACGTGTCAGAACCGTCGAAAACATAAGCAATAGCCAATTGTGTCAATTCGAAAAAGCATTCTTTGATTAAAAATAGCGCATTAGAGACGATTAGACAATCGGTCAAATCTTTACTTTTGTTGTTGGCATAAGTGTTTTTTTGGAATCTACAAAACGAAGAACTACTACAATGAACTTTTATTACGAGTTGACGTATAGCATGTTTTGATAGATTCAAGCAAACAATTTATTAAAGACTACGATTAAAGTAGTTTAAAACTGTTTTGGATCTACGACTATGTATAATATGCTTTATTAATATCATTCTAACTTCTTTTTATCACCAAAAGAGTAGTTCATTATTCAATTTAGTAGCCATTTTTGCATAAGGCCTACAACTGAACGTTACCGAAAAGTGGTAAAACTTTGCCAATACAGCGTTTATACGAATATGTTCAGGCGCATAAATACTTTTTAAAGTTAATCTATCAATACTTTTTTTCTTTTTAATAGCACAAAGCATCTGCAATTAAGGTTTTTT
>JACCHV010000607.1:0-15262 GCA_018907245.1 Eupristina koningsbergeri
GCTTGCTGCTTTGCTAGCGTACTTCCGCTTCCTTTCTCGCTAGCTTGTGAGAATGGCTTCCAGGCCGGTATTGCTTCTTATCCAGTCGTTGGCGTGTCGATCTGAGTTGAACTGCAGGCATTCGTTATTCCGTTATTCGCTGACTGCGAGTTAGGCGTGTTTGGATCGTTTCCGTCAGGACTCAGGTTTCGGATGCGTACAGAAGCGCCGGTGTTACGCATGCATTGTAGTATTGTCTCTTGATTGGAAATGGTACTCGCTTGTTGATTAGTACAGTTCTTCCTTTGCTGAACGCGATTCACGCTGTACTGACGCTTCTGCTAAGTTGTTAGTTGTGATTGAGAGACTTCTGCACCGTGTGGCTGAGGTAGCAGTAGTTGTATGACTGCTGTACGTTTTTACCACCGAGCGTTAGGTGTCCAACTACTGTTCTGTTTGCCGTTTATTGAGTTTTGTTGTGGTTTACCTGCGGAGCGACTTTCTTGCATTTATGGGCGAGTGAGCGAAGCATCTTTTGCAAGGACTTGAAGTTGTTAGCACACAGCATGATGTCGTTTGCGTCGACAAGATAGCGAAGCGGTTTGTCTAGAGTCGGGTGCTTGCCGTTGCCTCAGTTCTTTCCTTGCAGCAGTGTTTGGAGTGCCAGCATGGACAGTAGAGGAGATAACGAGTTCCCTTGCCACACTCCTCTTTGGATCGTTATAATCTCGATGCTGTTTTAGCTGCGTAGAGTTGTGCTGCACCGTTGTCATGCTTCTGCGTCTATGTTGCATGTCTGCAGGGCTTCCCAGATGGGGCTTCGTGCTCAATTGTGTCGAGCGTTTTCTTGAAGTTTATGGACACTAGGAAGAGTGGCAAGCCCCGTACTTGACACTTCTTCGTGATCATGTGGACGGCGAATATGTGGTTTAGTAGCTACGTCGGAAGTCGGCTTGTTCTGTGGTCAGTCTGTTGTAGTCAGCCTGTCTTCCATCCAAGGGTTGCTGAATATTCGATCAGTCTTTGGCCGGCTTGTGCAAGTCGTTGTAATGTTCGCTGATGGTCTGCGATGGTTGCGCTTGCGTCTGACAGATGGTTCTAGCTGCTTCCGCAGTTGCAGGGGTTACTTCTTGAAGCACACAAGCTTCAACTTCTGCGTCTGAGTCGAGCGGATTCGATTGCCCGTTGCATGAGTAGTAGATAGTGTTGTCGGGTGTCTTCTTCGAGTAATCAGCATGCAGGCAGTTGTGGACTTTATCTGGTCAAAAGCAGCGCTGCTTTTCTTATGTAATTTAGCCACACTTGCATCGAAGTTGTTTATCATCAGCTTGTGTGGGCAGCTGCTTGCTAGAGGTTGCGTAAAGTCGTCTAGGAACGCATGATATTGCTATTGGCTATGGCGAGTGTGTGGGGCGTACATTGGTGTGCGTCGCAGCGCATGTCCTGCTTTGAGTTTGAGCATCATCTGGACGATTCTGTTGAAGAAGTAGCGCACTTCTTGAGCCATTTCGTCCGGTGCATTTTTTACGTAAATAACGGCTGCAGCAGATGCATGAGAGGCGTCTTCTTCGTTGGGCTGTCGTGGAGTGAGTAGCCCGAGGTAAGCCTGATGTGTCCGGGTCGCGGGCGTCGAGTTTGGGCTATTCTAAGACAATTGAACGTGACCGTGGCAATGTTTCTTTCAAAATCGGCTAGTCTGGCTTAAGTACGCATGGATCTTGTGTCAAGCGTCATTACTCGAAGCATTTGATAATGTTCTTTGTTTTAGTTACAGATTCAGAACGCCGTTTGCGTTTGCAACGAAATCTGTGATCAGGATTGTAAAGGTACACCCAAAGAAATTTTAATGTATTAAATAACGCAAAGTGCAAGTATAACTTATTTTGCCTCTAACACGTGTGCTATTATGGCTCAACAGTTAAGCTGTTGGCTTGAGCTGTGACTCTCGAGGTGCCAGGCTTGACCCGGTCGGGTAGCTCAAGTGGGTCTTCTTTGCGTTTTTTTTTGCAAAAATTAGCGGCGATTCTCGAAAATTCAAAAATGCAAAACAAGATCTCTACAAGACAAGCTTCTTGAGAGACTAGATTCTGGGTGAGGTCGAACTCCGCCGATCAAGCAACAAGTTCAAGTTCAAGTTCAAGTTTCCCCTGGCGCGCCCAAGTAGCTATTCCAAAATTTCATGCCTATATAATCTACACCTTGTGGGTAAGTTATAGGTAACAGCCTAGGCCAAAGAGTTAGAGCACCAGCGTGTTTAAATTTTCTTTTTACGCTGTGTAAATATCTGCTCTTTTTAGTCTCGAACTGTCTGTCCCAGCTGCTACGTGATCTCTCTGAATTCTGCGAAAAGCGTTTTTATATGGGTAACAAGGCGGTTAGAGAAATAGAGACACGTGATCTCTCGCATAATTTAAGCAAAAATCAAGTTGGTTTTCTCGACAAAAGAGGAAGCAGCCAGCAGGATCCAGACCCGAAGGCCCAAATCCCAGCCAACAACATTGACTGTTTAACCATAGTGGCACATGTTACAACAGCAAAATAAGTTATACTTCTACTCGGATGCCTTTTATTGATACAGTAAAACTTTGTGTTATGTCCTACAATTGTTAGACCTTGTAATAAAGCTTCTCAGACTGTAAAATGTTTCTCTCCTCGTCATGAAGAACCAGGAACAGCTACCATTTGTATTGACTTTCACCATAACACCGAAGCAATCTCGCAAGTCATTTTGACCGTGATCAACGTCCGGCAGGTGTTGCTTAGCAAGTAAGTGCGATACAGACCAGGAACCCTTAATTCTTGATAAGAATAGAAGGAATATATACTTATATATTTCTGAAACAGCGCTTTGCTTTTATATGGATATTAGGGTTTAACATGAAAGAGGTTGTTTACAAATAATGATGGGAATCAATGTGGAACGCTTCCAAAGTCAACATCTCTTTACAACGTTGCGACTAGAACATCCATATGTAAATTAATGACAAAAAAACTGATGGCGATCATCAAAGTCAATCCGAACAACATGTCGACTTGGTTGTGGACGTCACGTTTGAGTGTTGAATCTGCGCGCGTGTCTTTGTAATTCTAGCTGATTGGCCGTGAGGAATAGGTTCTGATTGCGAAAGCCATCGGATGGACGTTTGCCGTCTCGACTGCCAGCTATGGAGTCGAAAACATGCTGACGTGCAGTTAAAATCAATCTGGAACTCCTCGAACTGCGTCGTCGGAAGAGCAATCTGAAAATTAAATGGCGTTTTTCGGAGGTCCAAGCTCCAGACATGATCGGTTGTTGTAGGTTTCGACTTAGTCAGTCCTTCGGTGCGGCTGCCACCACTAAGTTCCAGTGATGTTCTTTGGTCTACATTGCGGAGGGGGTCAGAGCGGGATTGCAGCAGTTTGGTTGTTCCTTTGGTGTTAAAGGATTTTCAAACTGTGCAGGCACCTCGACCAGGCTTCTGAAGCTTCCTTCTGCGAACGACTCAGACAAGTATGCATTTTCTGTTTTGGTGACACCGTTCCGAGGCACGTTCGCTCTAGATTAGCCATCGTTGGCTAGTAGCAGTAATAGGCTGCGTCGGAGCGTTGCACTCGCGCTCATAACTCAATGCTTCAGGCAGGGGATGCATAAGTAATTGTCTGACAATGTCAGCAATAACCAAGTCGAGTGGAGTTCTTGCCGCCCGCTAATGCGACCGGAAATACTTGTCTCGAGGCCAGGTCGATCGCTGCTAATAGTTTCACATTTTCCAGGCATTTCAAAGTGTTTAACTCGGAAGTTGCAGGTTCAAACTTTAGGTTCTCGAGCGTGGAGGACGTGATCCGGCAACTTTGCTTTTGCAGACCGGTAGTCGCGAACTGTGAGGGCTCAAGACCGCCGTCGATACGGCTGAGTTGACATTACGTCCGGCGCGGGCCAAGAATCAAAGAACACAAAGCGGCTAGTGCCGGTGTTTCTGAGCGTGGGCCGGGATGACGCGACCTTCTAACTTGGTTGCGCGCAGCAAAGGGAGCTTGTTTTTACAACAGCCAATTGAGAGCCATGCTCATGGTTCACGACGCTCAAAAAGTCAGAACACTTTCAACGGAGTTTATTGAATTTGGGGCATCCGACGACAACTGTGAGCCACGTGATGATCTCGTCTCGGTTTCTGCTTAATGGCGGTTGTTATCCAAGACTTGGTTCAAGGGTCGCATGACAGAGGCCGTGTGCCGAGCAGATAGACGCGGTCTAGCCGATTTCGCCTTGACAGGCGCTGCTAGTGGCAGCTGCCAGTAGGTTGAGAGGGCCGGTGTGGGCCGCAAGAGACGCACCTCTTCAGAGAGGCGTGCGCACTAATGGACAGTGCGAGACCTGAGGGTCGCTGGAACTCGGTGATGCGTAGAGTTAAACGGAGAAAGCTGGCAGTTTGGAAGGTGGGTCTTCTCGGCTATAGCACTTAATCAGGCCAGGAAAGTGCCTGCAGGACCTGATAAGCCAACAAAGCACCCGTACAGTCTCGGAGGCTGCACGAGAAGCGCAGCTTATGGACGCCAGCTAGTCGCACGAGCTACTGGAAAATTCTCAAGCAGCGAATGCCCGCTTTCAGTCGGCCTTGGCGGCTTTCTGCTCACAGTCTCAGCTCAGCACCGATCAAAGTGCAAGTGCTACAAAGCGATGTGTAAGCGGGTGCCGCAGAGCTTTGAAATTTCCTCAGGAAGTGCTCAACCAGCCCTTGCCGCGAGAAGTTGTCCCGATCCACTGTGGCGTTTTGTCACAAACGAGAAGCATAAGGAATGCAAGGTTTGCTGCTGACGGGGCCAGCTCGGCAACACCCAGTGTTTTCGTCGATTCCAAACACGTCTCACTGCATTCTGAACCCAGGACAACGGTGCTAAAGTCAGACTCCGACAGAACCTGTCAAAAGATTGCGACGACGATTTGAAGTGAAAACCAGTGCTGCAGATGAGGGCAATAGGCAGGGAAGTAGACCACAAGATGTCCGGGTCTTGTGCGTTGGCACTACTTCATCACAAGGCTGGCACGTTCGATGTCAAAGTTGTAGGGGCTCGCACTAGCTGTTTCGCTGCGACAGGACCGTCTTTGATGGCAGAGCGACCGTGTAGGCCATCGGAGAGAGCACTCGTGCCGTGCGGAAATCGCCGAGTTGATGCAATATGCACCTCGTTGGCTGAAGGTGTCCTCAAAACGCGACCTGCAGTCGAGTCCGGTGGGACTAAGACAGGAAAGATTGATCTGAGCTTGTTAGCGGCATATCATGGTCGAGTCAATTGAGCGACATGGTACTTCAAAGGAAGGTGTTTCAGTGTGCAGTCGCGCCGCTGCGTCAATCAGAACGAAACGGACACCAATCGTGATCCAACCTTTGATGCCATCGTGTTTAATGTCTAACTCGTTCTCGCAGGCCCAGCGCTGACCCGCACAGGTGTTTGAAGACTGCGAATGGCGCCAAGTGTCGAAAGAAACGAAGCCTTGTCTTTCGAGGCACGAACAGGCTTGCAGCATGCGTCAAATTAGAAGCAGCAAAGCCTGCACCGGCAAGCTAGGTGACCAGCCGGGTACCCAGTGCTACTTTGGGCGTGCAGATCGAACGGCTTTGACTGCTGACAACGGGACGCACAGGTGGCAACAGCTCTTGAACAATGCTTCAAACTAAAGATGCTGGATAGAGAAAATCGGTTCCGTCTGCTAGCCGACCAGCTCGACGACCTGCAACGCCGACATCACGGGTGGGAGCGAGAAGCAAGTTGCAGGAATGCTGGCCACCTCAACTTGCAGTGTCTCCATCGGGACGCAGCCCTTGTGATGGGTGGCACATGTTTCTTCAAGCTGTGGTAGGCTCAGGGTAAGACGCTCTCTTGCCTTGCACTCTGTACCCATTGCTCGGCGTTATTGGTCCTAAAATCAGAGTCCCAGTAAATTGTTTCGAATTAAGTTGTAGAACGTAAACCATTGATTTGGTCGCACGAGACTGTTCACAACAGCAAGTCTATGTGTCAGACACAGGGTGTGTCGAATAGACTTCTAGAAAGCTGTAAATGTACTCTTAAATCAAACACCGTCCATACAAAACTGCCATGCTGCGTATACAACGATCGTTTTTAACTTTGATTTAGAGACCAGTTCCAGGGACGGCAGTTGGGAGACCGATGAGCTTTGGCTACTGTCAGCGCTGAGTCCACCTGTGAATCTTGGTCAAAGAGTTCACTGCTCTTGTCGACCAGCTGCATTCAAACCAGCTGTACTTGAGCAGTAGTAGCCAGTTCGACTGCGCACCATTCATCCGAACAGACCATCTGCACTCTGGTTCGAATCCCACCGCAAACGGTCGTCTTTCCTCTAGATGAATAACGCTACCGCTCAGTCAGGCACGTCTGGAAAGTGACCTTTAATTTGAATTTGCTCCCTTTCGATTCACGTTTTCAAGCTTGCTCAGCTTGGGTCGCAGAGTGCCTGGAAATGCCCCATTTGCAGTGCCAATTTCCGAGGCCACTTGATAACGCCGAGATTTGCATAGAAGCTTGTCGGAAAGGCGACCGTTGTCAAACGCCGAGTCGGTCTCGCTGCAGCCGACGCTTTTGCCAATTAATCCACGCTTTTCCTGTCATTGTGTTTCAAATGCGTGGTAAAAAGTAGCGGGTAAGTTGCATGTTGGATTCGTTCGCTCGGAACGATAAGACATTGCAACAGTGGGACGGTTGAATTCATTGGAAGCAGAACCTCGGAACAACTCCCGGTCGGCGCGGTCGCGTTCGGGCTGCTCGAGGGGCTTTTAGGAGCTAGACTTTTGGAGTTCTCTTGACTTCAAATGCTGTTCGATTGGATGCGAAGCCCACTTTGCTCAATTACGTCAGAAGTTGTTGTTCTAGTTCTGTTCGAGCTGTTTTCTAGATTGGACTTCAGGTCTTTTTGTGATTTATGGGTTTTTTGAATACAGTTTTGAAAGTATTTATTAATTTTGGACCTAAAACTTAAACTATTTTGTTGTAAGTTTGTATTCGCGTTTCATCACCTCTACTTTTACTGAATTTTTTTATATTTTATGCACTCTTGATGTTGGAAGGAGTGGTGACATGGGTGCTGAACAACTACGTGGGCGAATACCTTGAAAATCTAAATGCAGATCAAATCTCGGTGGCGTTACTGTCTGGTTTGTTTTCTTAATTTTGTAATTTACGATCTATGCTGTTTTTCAGGCCAAGTCGAGCTTGAAAATGTTCCACTACGAAAGACGGCTCTTCAAAAGTTCGACATTCCACTACAGGTTCGATCGGGTGTCATCGGTAAACTTACGCTTTCTATCCCGATCACGCACATTAAATCCGAACCATGGGTGCTAAAAATCAGCGATTTGCTGGTGCTGCTGGGTCCTAATACAGCTAACGACAGTGTCGAGGTGGTGGAGAAATACGAGCAGACGCGCAAAGAGCAGATGCTAGAAGAGTTGGAGAAGTTGCACAAGGTGGACAGTTTTACAATGTGGATTTCAACCCTGTTTTCAGAAGCATTTGCTGACGACAGCATGTTTGGAACAGCCAATCGAAGAAACACAAACCGGGTGGTGGGGCGCTTCTTTAATGTCAACTGTCACAAACAACATTCAGGTAGAGGTGTTTGAAGTTTGTTTGTTTCTAAACTTGATTTACAGTTGATACTCGACAACGTACATATTCGCTACGAGGACAATCAGACCATGCCAGGCAAGCAGCCATTCAACTTTGGCATTCGCATTCAGAACATCAGCATCCAGACGACAAACCCACAATGGAAACCTGGATTTGTACAGCCCGATGACGGTGTAAATATCTTTAAAAAACTTGACGTTAAAGGCTTGTCCGTATTCTGGAATTGCGGCGTTCAGCAAGAGATGCACTCTGACATCAAAAGTCTAGAAGAGTTGAAGCAACTGATGTGTCCACTGGTTACTCGCAGCAATACTTATATTCTGCAACCCTTTAGTATGCAGGTGCGGATGGAGCGAAATTCCAGTAAATTCCCACTGAAACAACAGCCCGCAATACCGCGTTTTAAATTCGACTTGCGACCTGAAATGATTGAGCTGGAGTTGTCGAAGAAGCAATTAGCACAGGTACATATTGTGGTAGCTGTGAAGATTCCTCTTTTAGGTGCAAATTCTTAGTGCTGAGTGGTCGCGCTTTGATCGAGCACGCGAGCATCGCAAATGGCGACCTCAAGTGAACGTCAAGTCCAGTCCCAAATTGTGGTGGAAATTCGCCTACGGTCGCATCCTCGAACAAAATCGTCGACAACGAACCACCGCATCCAAGATGGCTGTTTTGACCCGAGCACGTCTGTTGAACAATTACTGCCAAGCTTACAGAAGACGGTTGCGCGCTTTTGTGGCCGATGAGATGGCCAAGCAGCAGAAAAAGTAAATTTGAAAGATGTTTTTATATGTTGTTTTTATTGTAGAGCCGACCCAAACACCAAAGTCAGTAAAGTGAGTGCTGTTCTGCAAGAAGACGTCGGCTACATGAAGCAAATCGAGCACGACTCTCAGTTCTCTTACAATGAGCTGCAACTTTTCCGGGAGACGGTATTTCGACGTTACGTAACGGAATTGGAGTTGCGGAGGCCGTTTGCACCTGACGACTCTGTTGAGGTATTTGAGCTAGTGTCGCCCGACAGTGAGCCGCAACCGAACGAGTCAAGGGCGTCACACAACTCAGAAGCACTCGAGTACGATAACAGAAATAACGACTCGACAGGAGAGCAAAATGCGGGTTTCTACGGCTGGATTTCTAGTTGGTTCGGTGCGCAATCAACCGAGACGGACAAGCCTGACAACGACGACATAAACAAGGCCGCCTTGCTTGACATGTGGCCTAAAATGAAGTTTCAGCAGTTACCTCCAAACTTGCGCAAAATCGAGAAAAACATTGAAGCAGAGATCTTAGATGTGCTAAACGAGTCGTGGGACGACTCGACAACGTTACGACGCGATACTCTGCTGGCAGAACTGGTGCTGCAGCTCGAAAAGATGATTATTCGGTTTATTGACGACGATGAGGTGGGGAATTAGTTACAGGTTTCTCTAAATGAGCTTTAGTTGATCGCCAGTGGCCGAAGTCGGGTGCTTGCCCTTGACATGCACCAGATTGCTAGTCGAGTTCTGCTGTCGCCACGCGAACACCGGACCGAAGTGATGCTTTCGGTGGGCGAGATGAGCGTTCAACGGTTGCGAATCACTCCACAAGATGGCACGAAGACTAAGACGATTTCTTTTGAAAATTTGGCCGATGACGAGTCTCTTTTGTACGGCGCAAGCTCAGTAAGCCCCATCGAATCGGAGATTTTGTTCGCCATTGGCCGAACAAGGGAGACAGAAGCGAGTAATGAGTTGGCGAACCGAGACAACGTAGATTTGACGTTGCCGAAGTCGGATCCCCTGCTGCAGTAGGCCTTGAATGCTAGAGCTGTTTGATTTAAAGAAATTTAGACTGTCTTATCGACGCTTGGCCCCTAGGATGAACATTTTCCATGAGGTCAAGGCGAATCTGTTGCCGGTGAGCATCGTCTACGATCAGGATGCATTGGACGGCTTTTCGAACTTGTTCGATGCTCAGTCAGCTTTCGATGCGGACCTGATTGTGGGTCCTCAAAATCAGCCTAATCTTGCATCGGACTTCGACCCCAACGTGCAGCTTTTCTTGACTCTCAACGTGCCAGACGTGCATCTTGAGTTGCGCACTAAAAGCCTTTCGTTGGCTCGAGAAAACTTCCCGTCTACGGAGTCGGCGGCGTTTGTCAGCTCCCGAATCGTCAACGTTTCGATTGGTGTGGCAAGCACAGAGCGTCACTTGACTCGGATGAATATCGGCTTTGACTCGATGCGTATAAATGATCTGTAGCGAGAAAACTGACTGGCAATTATTAAGAACATTACACCAAACTAAATTGTCATAATACATTGGTAATAACGGGGGGTTTCGTGTTGGATCACAGTTTTTCGAGAAAAAGCGAGCTCAATTCGACACCGGACTTGTCAAAATTCGTCAGTGTAGAAGGGGCAGAAGTTTTCAACGTCGTTTGCCGAACAGTTGCGCGCCGGGTCAACAAAGTAAGTTTGCTTGGCTTCTGCTTTCGCATCTGTTGCAGCAATCTCCGCTGACCCCGACTCCCAATGTGCGACGGCCTTAACAAAACGACCTAATAAATCAAAAAAGATGCCTGCCAAGATGGACAACGACTTTGGGCACTGGGACTCAACGCATGTGCTGTTGAACCTCACATTCGTTGACGAAAAGCATCCAAAGTTTGAAAAAGTCTACAAAAAGGTAAATTCAAAACAGTTTATTGTCAACAGGCATGTCTAGCAACGCTGCACTGTCAAGGCCAACTTGGCCGACGTCGAAGTGGGCATGAACCGACGCTCGTGGACTATGTTGCTTAACTTCTTCGGCGCGTTAGGGCAGAAGTCAGCCAAAACGAAAGAGGACACGAATCAGGAAAATAGAATAATAAATGATCCGGTATTGAGTGGCTTGCTGTATGGACGAAAGATGAGTTCTACAGAACTGGCCATCGCCATCAAACGACAACAAGAGAGGAAAAAAAAAGGTAAAATTGACGAACTCACGAATTTTAGTTGCTTTTTAGTGGTTCAGCCCTATGTTCTTCGTTTGCTGCTCGAGTTTGCCGAGCTGTCTGTTCACATGAATTATCCAGCTAATCATACAAAACTGGGTCTTGTATCCTTTTCTGATGTTGATTTTGATCTAAAAATCAACCTCGCCGACTTCGATGATCCAATGCGAATAGCGCTAAAGGTGGCCGAGTTTGCACTTCTTGACTCCACTCCGTTCTACTCGCAACTCTACGGCGAACGGCTGTCTCTAAAACCTACGCTCAACACGAAGACAAAGCCGAAGCTGGCGATTGACATTTTAAAATACCGTACCGATGATCTGGAGTTGAAGCGCAAATTCGACCTCCACGTTGACGTGACTGGCTCTGAAGACATGTCCATTTTCTACGTGCACACGCATCGCTACCTCTGCGCTTTCATGGACTTTTGGCTGCAGTTTGCTGAGTTGCAGGACCAAGTTCGACGGATCAACGAAGGCACAGACTATGTAAGTGTTCTGGTTTCAAATCGGTAATTTCGTTAGCAGATCGTCGAGTCGCAGAAGACTCGCTGCCGGATCACGGTCAACTTGAAGACGCCGTTGACGTTGATTTTGCCGCTGAATCAGTTTTGTGACGAAGTCATATGCCTGGAAGCCGACTCTATTCAAATCGTGAACAACTTCCTGCTGGGTTCTCAGCTCCCGGCACTGGCTGAGCATGCGATTGAGGTGTTGAAGATAAATGACGACGATTACGACTGCCTGATGGAAACTATGCAAATAGTGTGTGCTAATGTTTGTGTCCACACGGGTTTAAGACAATCGGTACAACGGGGCGAGCATCGAGACGGGTTGGTCGACACTGAGCCGAAGCGACGGAAAGTTGGGGAAACGGCGTTTGAGAATTTCTGGTTTCTGGTGGATGAGCAGAACATTCTAAACCGCTCGTTTCAATTGACGATCGACGTCTATCGCAACTTGTCGGCGTTCATCTCCCACAACTGTAGGTTTTCCTGCTGACTTTTGGTGACCGATGTTTAGTGCCGAATCTGTCCATCATCACTCACTTCGACAACATAGATCTGCTCTTTACTACTAGCTTCTACTGTCTGCTACGTGGCTTTCTGGAGAAGAACCTCGGCGACGCGTTGATTCCAGTGCCAGAGACCATTCCATTTGAGTTGCTGCAACATCCTGATCGCACATTTGACATGGACACCACTGTCAAATATGTCACCTTCTCTCATCGGATGGTCTTCAAAAATGTCAAATTTCACTTTTTATTACCTGCAGAAGAAGCGACCAATGATGGCGAGTAAGTTTTCTGGTGTAGAAAGAAACGGTTGAGACATGAGTGGCTAAGCAAGAGCGAAGTTCGCTTGACAAAAAGCCGGCTGGATTCAAACCTCCCCTCACCCGTGCGCGAGGTTGACACGAGTGGTGAGCACGGCCAAGCAGACTTGGTGCGGCTTCACTGCAGCTGAGTCAAGGGGACAATAAGCCCGCTACTCCTGTCAACTGACAGAGGAACACGCTCATCAATTACAGTAACCAGCTTCAGCAGCTTGGAACTTGTCTTCGGTAGGCTTAGGTTCCGAACCAAGTCGAATAAGAAGGACAAGCGGAGTAATAAGTGGGACGCGTGAGGTGTTATGCCATACTAGCGATTCGTCTGGTGATTTTTCACGACAGGAGACGACGGTCTTTTTTGTTAAGCATTCCTGCAAAACATGCACTGCTTTTAGACAAGGGTTGAACAAATTGTAGTAACTTCAGGTTTAGCGCACCGCCCGGGAAAGGCTTATTTCATGAAAACGCAGTCTTACACCTAAACCTAGAAATTTCAGGTACAAGCCGTTCGGCGTAGTAGTTTTGCACAAGGCACGCATCTCGTTCGACTCGTATGTGGATAATCAGTCCGAGTTTGACCTCATCTGCGAGTCTACCGAGCTTATTGATACGCGCTTCGACGAGCTGCTCGCGGAACAACGCCCCAACATCTTCTCAACCATTCTAAGTCCTCGCAAGCGCAACACCAAGTTGTCGGCTGGGAACACTATCAATTTAATGTCTGAAGCGCATATCATGATGCGAAAGGATGAAGCACCGATTGTGACCTTAGTTCTAACGAATTCGCGGGTGTTACTAATTTTGGATTGGCTTAACCAACTGAAGAATTTTGTCCTTATGAACACGAGCTTTGTACCTCCAGGTAAAGTTTTGAATTTCGGTCGTCTTTACCACCACTTAGAAGAAACAAGTGTCGCACAGCCTTTGTTTGGTGCCCCGAAGGATGGCGTCATTGTTCGCAATTTCTTGACCAAAAACTTGCCTGATTACAAACCACCTCATACCGTCACGCTGAAAATCACCCTCAAAGAGTCGGATCTGTTCCTGTTGGAAGACTCGTCGCGCGAGAACAGCCTGGCGCTTGTGGGATACACTACAGCTGTTCTGAACCTCAACGACGCGAGCGGAGTGCTAGAGTCGAATCTGGAGATTCAGGTAACAAAGCCCGAGCTTCTGCCGAACAAAACTTTTAGAACATGCATCTCAATTGGTGCTTGATGTCTGCCGAGCAGTCTTCGTCATGCCAGTTGTCGAACGAGTTCAACTTAACTGTAGGCATGAGCCGCGAGATTCAAAGTCCCAACCTGTTGTCATCTCGGGGTCTTTCCAACCTTGAATCGGGTCCACGACAGGCGCTAAAGTTCGAAATCGGCGAAGTTGTATGCCGACTCTCGTACAAAGACGTTCTGGTCGTTCGGTCGGTGATCGACGGAGCGCTGAAGAGGTCACAGACGAATTCGTCCAAACATGAAACTGTCAACGAGATGGCAACTCACGAGGAGCAGCTGGTAGAAGAGAACCCCTGTAAGATTTGATCGACTTGCTATTAACCTTCCAGAAACATTCAGCTGCCATCAACATCCGGTCGTGGACTGTGAACGCACCTAAAATTTGTGCCTGGTTGTTGGACGACTCGCAGAACGTCGCCCTGCCACTGATCCAACTCGTTTTCACAAGTTTGTCGTCGCCCAGAACTCGTCATGTTGTATTTTAGACCTGCAGATGCATTACGCTAACGACAAGATTGACACTCAGATGGTCTTCGGTGTCGACTACTTCAATCAACGGGTTTTCGGCTGGGAAGCGCTGGTAGAGTCCTGGACGATCCAGAATCTGCTGTGGCAGTGGAACGCCCAAGGCAACCTGTTGCAGATCCAACCGGCTGTCAACTGTCCTCTTAACTTCAACGTCACGCAGACTTTCATTCAACAGGCTAAGCACTTTGTGTCAAGATGGTCGGACATCAAACGTTCGCTAGACAACGACCTGAGGACAATGTGTGTACGACAACGATCCGATCATTTGCCGTACGTGATGCGCAACGAGACTGGCTCAAGCTTAGTGTTCACAACGGCCGTAGAAGAGTCGCTGCAGGCGCGCTTGAATGGCCAACGCTCAAACGCCAAATGGTTCACAGGTAAATACCATTGACATTGTTAATGCAAGTTGGTTCAGCATTGCCCGATCGGATCTGTACTTTCGAGTTTCCGACCAAGCTTCTTACAACTCGCGATTCACTCAAAGATGCCCGGCAACTAATCATTCGTGTCGACGGCTGGGATGAGATCTCGCCGGTGTCAGTTGACTCGGTCGGCACTTACATTCGAATGATTCGTCGCAACAGCAACTCCCAGCCGGTATACGCTCGTCTGGTGATTGACGTGAGCATGGAACCTAATGGTCGGAAGGTAGTGGTCGTGCGCTCCGCGATGATCATTGTCAACAAACTGGCTGATCCTCTGCGTCTAATTTTCACAGAATTCAAGTCCGGAGCATCGTCGAATGTTGAGATGTGCATTCGACCGGGAGTTACAATGTTTGCGCCACTAGCACATGTGAACTCGTGTCTGAAAGTGTGCCCGTTTGAGTTGGCAACAGTGGTGAGCCCCATCGAAGTAGAGTGGCGAAAAGTGGCGACGCCCGGCGAAGTCGACAATCGGCTGATGTGTTTCCAAAATAAAGAGTCGGTGGGTCAGGGCCACAACGAAGATGAACTGCATTATTGGTGGGTGATTTCGGTCAGTTTTGTGGAAAGAGGCTTGATCATTCAGGGTTTGTGTGTCGATCAAGCACGAGTTATATCCAGAACACGAGACGCTTCTCTGTGGCCATTCGATCTGCTTCATGTCGTCGTTGAATGTCATGAATCTGCTGCCGAATGATGTAGAGCTGCAATGCAACAACTCGAAGTACACCATTCAAACCGGTCAGCACTTCCAAACTGCGTCGGTAAATCTGGAGAACGAGCTGGCGTTCTCGTTGTCGACCGAGCACTTCCGTTCCATCAATTCGACGTACATTCAGCGGTGAGTCTTAGCAGCTCGCAAATCCCAAACAAGATTTAGCCGCAATTTCTACGAGAAAGCCAACGGCTCCGAGGCCAGCCGGATTCTGATGCGACTGTTTGACGAACAAGATCGAGAGTTGCACGTGTACGCAAGTGTGACGGTGATCCGTGGCGGTGCTCTCAACGTTTCACTGTGGGTTCCCTACTGGATTGTCAATCGGTCGGGCATCCCCTTGATTATCAAGCAGGATGCAGCCGTCAAAGAGGCTGCAGGTCAAGTAACTGATCATGAAAAAGCCAAAGACCGGAATCCACTGATGTTTGCTTTCACCGAAG
>JACCHV010000609.1:0-14446 GCA_018907245.1 Eupristina koningsbergeri
TAATAAAAGTTTCAGAGCCAATTTGACGGCAAATAATAAGAATTTATCTGCGTCTGCTGATGCTGAGATGCGAGAAAAATTGAGTGTGATCAATTTTATTGTAACGAAATTGTCAAACTTTAGGTTTTGCATCTACAAACCAAGGCTCTTATTTGTCGATAAACGTCAAGTAAGCTTAGGACACCAACCAAGGTTGTTTTACCGACTTTGACCAAGGTATTTGTTAAAAATAGAATGTTGTTGACTTTACCACCTTTTTTTTGTGAATAGCTAGTTTTATTTGCAAAATCGTGGATAAGGAACAAGCACTAGCCCACAGTGCAGATAACTCTTAAACTCCCGATTAGCTAGAAACTTGCGTAAAAGGTTTAATTTTAAATTTGCAATTAAATTTTTGAAGAAGTTTTTGCGGATACTACTGCAGTTTTTAACAAAGTCAGCGCTTTCGTATAGAATGCTAACCTTCCTAATCAAAACATGACAAACCGCTTTGCACAAATCAAAAAAAAATTTAAAATCCTCATATATTATCCACCTCTGCAGATTACGCAATGTAAAATTCGGCTAAACAAGTCTGATTCACATTTGGCGGTTTCATATTTTAATGACATAAAATACGTACAATATCTGGCTAAAATATTAAAAACCCAAAGACAGATTTTGATAGTTTATTAGTGATTACAATCCAGTTTCTCTGTGCATTCATGGCAAAATTTGGAAAAAAACTATAATGCTAGTGCACGTGGATTGTAATTATGGGAAAGTCTTTTTTTGATCGACGTGTCCCGACTTCGTTTTTGCTTGCATAGGTTTCTTTGGCCGCCAGATCAAAGGATAAAATATAGTCGCTGTTCAAAAACGACAAAGAAAAAATGTTTTAGTTGAAACATTTTGACCAAGTGTGAGGTATCTATCAATTGAGACCCAGTCTCTAGAGCTTTTACATTTGCACTTCTAAGAACACGCACAAAGCAAAACGGCTACATGCTCGAAATAAGTGCATCGACAAATCGCATTTGCAACAACCTGCCCTCAATTCTGCTACGAAAAACCGACTTGGTCTTTTAGTTAGTACATTAAGTAAATTTTCTTATGGTCTTTTTTAAACAATCATCATAACATTAGTTTAATAAGAAAAAGGAAACTGCATGCTAAGTTGGAATCAGTTACCTTTGTACTAATGCTGTGTCTCTCCTCGGGAATCCACTTAAAATATGGGGCACGAGAAGTAGAAGATAATTTCCTCGACCAAAATAAGATCAAAATTACACTTTAAAACTGAACAATTCATAAAACAAGAACTAACGGGTGCTTTTAAAGCAACGTCATAGATTACTAAAAACTTTCCACGCAAGACTTGGCCGATTACAAACCGGTCACAACAATCAGCACGATTGAGAACAGCACGTATGAATAAGATTCTTTAATATTAATAAATAGCCGAGCAAATAATAAAATGACCAAAATTCAAAAACTGCCGACTTACTTTGCAAGCAATTAGCTCTACAATAGCGATGACTTTTTATTTCAAATTCATTCTATTTTAGTGTTCCCAACAGAACGTTTAATCTATTCAATAAACTAAATAAATTTTCATACAAACTGTTTTTCACTAGAATTATCAAAAAAATTTAAGAAACTGACTCATTAAAATCCAATTTAACCTTTTGATATATTTATTTGGAACAGCTTAAACTTTGAAGATGCAGCGCAAATTGCTGTCTGGCTAAGGAATAAAGAATGTTCTGTAATTAATGTCTTTTAGTTACTATTGGTTTGTTATAAAGTATTCACTTTTTGTTGTAGAGTCTAAATTAAAGTCATCTATCATTCTTTCGGATCTTTTCACGGTATTTTGTGCTTTTTTCAGATTTTAGTTTTAAACAAGAAATATCGTTACAGCGATTATAGCAAACCTAAGCTTCCTATCCAAAACCTTTGTAAAATGGTTCTATCAGCGGTAAAAGAAATAAGATTTAAACTTAGAATTGGCCTTATTTAGGATGAAAAAATCGATATGAACGGACAAAATTTCGAAATAATAATGTTAATCCTTGCGTAACCAATTTAAACACAAACAGTCAAGCATCTGCATTTTCCTAGAAATTAAAAAACTTGAGTGAAAGTCGAGACAAAGGCTCTGAGCTGCGTGAGGCTGAAAGTCAAAAGAAACGGAAATCAGGTGAACACGACCACTAAACAAGTCTGAGTGTTAAGCTGAATACAATACAAAGCCTGTACATTTAGTAATATTCTCAATTACGGTAAACCCTGTACAAAGGAACCCCAAATGCCGAATTTTGTTTTTTAGTTTAAATCCTTTAAAAAGCCAAAATCAAGTCTAAAGCTATGTCTAGATTTAAACCCCTGTTAGTTTTGGACAAATCAAAGTTATTTAAATTTTAAAATCTATATTTTTTACATACGCTATTACGGGGTAGTTTGTTGTTTGTACGCACTTAAGATGGATTATCTAGATTCAGTAAAACAAGTAGAAGCTTAATTAAGCTTAAGAAATATGATTTGAGAAAAGATTGTCAAAAATTATGCATGTACAAATTGGATTGTCAAATGAAACTATATTAATTTAAACATAAATAAGGTTAAAGTGACACATGAGAAGGATGAGATTAGTAGATTGAAAGTGCCGGCTTTAATAAAACTCAAGTTTGTAAAAGAGGAAGATCGGGGTTGCTTGCCAAAACTTGAATCTCAATCGTAATCAAATTTTTTCAAAAAAAAACTCAGTTTACTAGAGATGCCTCTAAATTACAGAAAAGTGCTGAAAGTTACCCAAAGAGCGTCACTGTTTTTTTGGTCTTTACAAACAAACGAAAAATGCGTCAAGCGGGCTTTCAAATAGCACTAGGTACTGCTTTAGTATCTCACCAGCACCGCAAAATTTGTTATTCAAAGAAGATTGATTTATAAATTAACGGTCATACGCAATTCTTAATCGGAATTTCTTGTCGCTCCACGTTTTATGGACGCATTTTCATCGATTAAAAAGGCAAAGAAACCGATTAATTGATATGTCTTGCTAGACTTAAAAAGCCGTAGTCTGCTCAAACCAATCATAAGGACGAATACTTATAAAAATACGTTTATATTCTAACTCGCGTTTTGAAATTTGTACCATCTTTTTTTGCATGGGTAAATAGACTATTACTTTACTTTATGTTATCACCTCGATTAATTACAGTTTAACCCTATAGAAGTTTTAATGTTTTTTTGTTCTTCCTGCTTCAGAAACTTGATCCAATGAGGAGCAATTTGAAGGCTGTCAAAGTTGACTACTATCACTAATGGTCGCCATCCCGTAACTCGACAGGAGAACATTGCTGCTTTTGTAGACTAGCCGCATCGAAATTAAGTATGATTGAAAAGTGCTGGCTTGAAGGTACACACTTGCTCGCCTTAACTGCACATAATTACGCTTTGACGCTACTACAAAGTTGTATTTTCTTGTATTAAACGTTACAATCACTTTTACATCGGCACAATGTTCTAAACTCACAGAAGGTGATCTAACAAACCGTTATGAACTTCTTAGATTAGCAATACAATTAAATAATATTAATACAATAACAACGCGACTGCTTGGTACAAATAAACGATCGAATAAAATGGAAATGCCAAGAGCAATCCAAATTCGACAAAAGCGACTACGCCTTACTTCGGCGATCAATCAGCTAATTGTGCTTTCTGACTGAACTTGTATGCATTATTGGTCTAAATCAATTGCCTTTTTCAACAATCACGTAGATAAGTACCTCCTGCAATTTTTTTGTAAATTTTGGATCGTTTAGAGCATGAAACGATATGAATACGAAACAAATTATAAACAAATATAACGAATGCCTTAGGATTGTGGCAGCCTACAGTATTTCTCAATGCTCGAAGTAAAAATCGAGTCAGACAGAGTGATTTCTCCAACGAAGCTTGATGAGTTTCTGGATGGTAACAACCAAGGACAGGCAAGAAGTATGTTTCGTACAAAATTCTGTTTCCTCCCAATTCTTGCAACTACTATTGCCAATGGCTCTAATCCTTCCGTCATTTCCGCCAATCAACAGAACTTTCTTCCTCAAAACTACCCTTAACTGAGCCCATATTGTAATACAAGTTCCAGTCAGAAGAAAGTGGTAAGGCCGAAAACTGTAACAGGTCTTGCAACCAATGAAACAAATCCTTTTTAAAAATGCAAACTTAAAGCGTCGCGTGTTTCCGTGCAGGTGTGTGAATAAGTGATACTCGAGCACGCAATTTCTTGATTGGTATTTGAGGCACGTAGTCTCAAAAATGAAACTCGCACGGAAAAATTAGACTTCTTAGGCAAAAATAAACAATTTTATGTGATCAGACTTTGCGAAGTAAAATTGTTTAAAGAATTTTCACTTTTAATGCAGAGGACAAGAGCGCGTTTGACTAACTGGTAACGACGTTGCTTGAAGGAGAACAAACCATATAGTAGATCAAAGCCAGCTGTGTGCGGTTTATCCGGGCGAATGTGCGCGATCAAGCAAGCGATGCTACTTTGCTACAGCCAGCTTGAAAGCAACTGATCTCGTAAGGTGGCACGTCTTCTTGTCGATTAGGAATAACGCTCACCAGTCGCAGCAGTCGGTTTTTGACGGCATTTGAATTACCCCTCCTCATGCTAAGTTTCTGCTGCTCAACAGGAATATTGAAAACATGATCCTGTTTGGATGAAAAGTTTTTAACCGGCAATTTAGTAGGAAAATTTTAAAAATTATTTTAAATTTAAATCTTTTGTTAGGATTTTTCGTGAACCGACTTCAGCATAAGCCAAGTACAGTTCGGAAAGTTTAACTAGGGATCTCAATCAACCGGATTGCCAGTCACAGTTGGGGACTAATAAAGTTCACTAGCCATAATACAGGGTAATAACAATTAGCGAGAAAGTGCAGAGCGATAATTTCGCTCTCGCAAAAACTGTGGTGACAGGGAAAAGCGAAGTAAAAGCAGCAAAACTGCACTCTGAACTTGTTTTGGCTAGCGTGTTCTTCGTGTCAAGATTCCAAAAAATTTTGAAACACGACAGGTTGTCGCTGAAATCGAGTATGTTTGATGATTGTAATTAGTGTGTTTTAAAAAGCGTGCATGACAAGGGTAGAGTTTTTGATTTTAAATCAAAATTTGTCTGAGATTTTTGGTCTTTCAAAAGATCGCTTGGTTAATTAGGTTTAGTAAAAGCTAAAAATTGTTTTTAAACTTTGGCAATTGTTCAAAATTTTTAAATTTGATGTGTTTTGTGAAAATTCCGCAAAACTAGACGGAATACGCAATAAGTGCCAAAACGCTATGACTGAACTGCAGCAAATGCGAAAAACTAAGGCCACATTCCATTTTGTTTTTGACTGTCTTTGTGTCATGATATCAAGTCAAACGAAGCATGCTTGGATTTTGAAGTTTCATGTCTAAAGCTGGTGTTGAATACATTGATTGTTTGCCTTGGCTGAGTGGTATCGCTACCCAAAGTTTCCACAAATTAGCATGCTGTCTTGGTCTTGGATGTAAGTCGTAGTAAAAATTGACGTGTCTGTAGGAAGTTGAACAAGTAATTGAGTGGAAAATAGCAAGCATAGTGTTGCTGGTGATTACTGCTAAGCAACCTTGATTCTAATTTATGCTCTTTTACTAAAAACTTTAGACAATATGATTAATAAAAATACAGCTAGGTGAAAGAGATTTTTCGATTGATTAAAAACAGCATTTAGATTGTCGGAAATAGCCGAGCGCTGTCGTAAAAAATTTAAAAGTTTTCAAGGAAAATCAAAAAAGGAAGAAAAAGAATGCAAGATAGGATTCAGAGCCACCTGTATGCCAGTTCTTTGGATGGCATGTTGCCCAAGCATAAACATGATCTTGTTTCAAGTACAGCTAGCTTGAATGCAGTGGTCTATGGAAGTACCCAATCTTCTCTCGTTGGACCTACGCCCGGTGGCGTTCGCCTAATGACACTGCCCTAACTTTGCGAGCCTTCTGGATGTTCCTTCCCCCAGCCAAGACCCTACAGCCGAGTAATCAACGATTACAAGTAATTCGCATTTAAGAACATTTTCGACTATTATTTCAAATGGGAATTGTATCAGTTCGACGACGTCAATTTTCACGCAATTCTAATCTCTGCTTATCCCAACAAAAAGTAGTGTGACTAAACGATGTCAGTTTTTCTTTATTTCTATATCAAGGACTTAAGCCTGAGAAGGAACCATTCGAAAGCTGTCAAAGTTGGCTACTGTCATTGACGAACACCACTGCGTAGGTCAACAGAGAAGATGCTACTCCCATGGACCAATTGCATTCAAGCTAGCTGTACTTGAAACAATATCATACTTAATCTCGCACATCCATCCAAATCAACTGCACACAGGTGGCTCTGAATCCTACTTTGCAGTTTTTCTCTTCCTACGTGAACGCTGTTCGCACTTAACTTAGCACACTACTTCTGCTCTTTTTGAGCCTTAAATTCAGCATTTCGACATACATTTAAAGTCAATAGTTTTATAGAAAAGTAGTAAACTTAGGTTTGACTTTGATTTGCGAAACAGAATGCAATTGCACAATTCTAAAAATTCATATTTGCTCTTTGATATGTTTAATTACGGTCTCTAAGGATAAGTTATTTTTTGGCACGATGCTTTTTGCCGAATCGAAACTTCTATTCTAATCTACAATACAATATATAGAAGAGCACGCTCAATTTGTGGATATGCATTAATTTAAACCGTTGAAAGAGAAATTTATGCGGTTTTTGGATGCTATCTCGTGACGGAATCGTTGTTACATGATACGATTGAATACATAAATAAACTGGCTTACGCATACAAAAGAAGCGATTGAAAAGTGAATCCTGATAGTTGAAGATTAAGTAAATTAAGCAGCAAAACAAAGATGTTGGATTGGCTTTTGAAGACTCGGACGACGACTCTTAGACACCTAGGTTGCCTTGTTTTCAGAATTACGTTCTATTTAGCTGTACAATGTTTGTGGCAAAAATTTAACCTTTCAAAAGCTCTTACACAGAAGACAAGTCTTTTATCAAAGCACCTTCTCGATAGTGATCATTTGTAAATAGCAAAACGTGAAGATAGTCAAAATGCAAGTGCAAGATTGCCACACTGTCTTTTCGTCGTAAATTCAAGCTTATTCAATTTTTATCAAATTTTGTCGGATTTGTTGTATAAAAAACGTACGATTTAAAATAACATCCTTTGGGTCAGATTAACTTGTCTTTAAGCGTTTTGAAGTTGATCAATCTCATTACACAAGTTAACCTACAGGATGTCAGCATGGTAGTAAGAATATTTAGCTTGTTTTGGGAGGTAGCACTAAAGATTCAAAGTTTCGCACATAATCTTGACTGATATCGGTACAGAGGGCCCGACTGACCAAAAATGACGGTTTTTTGTTGTGCAAAAAAAAGCGGAACACTAGTGGAATCGAAACTCACCTGGAGGCAGTTGGCTGGAGTAAGTATTCGCGAGAAAATAATTAGTGTCTGATTGGAGCCAACTTTAACACAGCTATTTAAATGAAGCAGCAGGTCTTGCTTTTGGCTTGTAGAAGTGGTGCTCGTCTGTGGTAGCAGCCAATTTGCCGGGCTTGTGGATTGTCTTTCATAAGATTAATTTGTGCAACAAAAGTATTTTTTCGCAGCTTTGTTACTACTCGTGGATTTCCTTTATTTTGCCAATTTTGACATCAAACGTCGGTTTTTTTCCACTTATTTTGTTGCCACTTTTGCTGAAACGAAACTAATAGAAATAGCCATTAACACTTTTAATCCAAACTGAAAATACACAAGGAAATTTTCATGTAGTTTTATATCTAAAAGGTTTAAAGAACAATATTATCGATCAGTTTTAGAACTTGTTTTTTATTTAAGCAAACAAAATCTTATCTCGATCTCTCGCAACAAATAAAACAGCCTTGAAAGCACGTTTGTCAAACAAAAGTAATTGGACACTTTTGGCATAAGTTTGTCACATTGCCTGTTAGTGTTCGCAAATAAAATGCTCAAATTAAGAAATAGCATTTTTCCTAAACGTTGTTTATTTCAATCTTTCTTTTGTCTTTGAGTTTTCGCGAGCTGAATTTCTGAAATAAAAACAAAAAGACTAATTCTTAGTTCGTCTCGCACTAGGACGGCATCTGTTAGTATCGATAATTTGAAATAAGTGGTTTATAAAAGACTGTCTGTTCAAAGGTTCAGTAAGTGTATGTGCTAAGCCACACTTTAAAACTGCCACTTTTGGTCTGACTTACCGGTAGCGCAGTTTAGCAAGAGTTTGGAATTTTTAGTCGCTGACGAGTTCGACTTATATTGGTTCCTTATGAATTGCAAAAGTTGCGAGGAACCAACATAGATAGCGAGAGTTAAGCAGACAAGCTGGCGAAAAATGCTTTCTTTAATTATTAAAATTAACTCCAGCTAGCCTCCACCAATGTCAAGCAATGCCAGCACCTACAGTTATCACGACTTCATGAATTTTGACGAGGAGAACATACGTAACCGGACCTTGATTGTTGTGGTACCTGAAATTCTGCCTCCATTCGTGAGTCCCAAATGCAATCAATAGCAGTCTTATTCCAGGTCAATTATCTGAACATTTCTTACAAATACGAACAGGATATAGGCTTTGGCCCCGGCATTGTCTGGCAAATTCTGCGTTCGCTTCACGAACAATTAAATGTTTCCTATCACGTAGAAGCAGTGGCGATGAAGTCTGAACAACGCTGGGATAACGCATTAAAAATCCTGCAGAACAGCGAGACTGAGCTTATTGTTGGGGCGACAGTGATGCAATATCACTCAAACCATAACGTCAGCTTTACAGTGCCCTTTCAGTTCGAAGAAACGGGTCTCATTTATCAGATGAACACAGATCATTTGTTTAACCAACAGAACATCTCGTTGGGACCTTTCTCGGGACAGATATGCTTGTCGCTTTTTTCTGTCTTCTACTGTCCTCGTTCATCATGCATTTCTCCAATTTTTACCTGCAAAAGTTGCCGATTGCCCATTCCTTCTTCGATTACTGTCTGACGTTTTTTTCAGTAATATGCCGACATTGTAAGTTTTGATACTGCTTGAGAAGGCAAAGATTATACCGACGTTGCAAACCTTTCATTTAGCTGTTAACTTCAAAAGCCCCCAGCCAAGTCAACGCTTTCTAATAATGACCTGGTACTCGGGTAGCCTCTTCTTATTTATTATCTACATGGTCGGCTGTACTTTCATGCCCAACTATAAAGCTGACCCAATAATATTTAAAAGTTTGTTTTCAGTTGCTGTTTTTTAAAATAATGTTTAGCAGTAAAAAGTGTGGTCGATACGTTTGAATCATCTAAACGATACAAGCTTGTCTTAAACCGAAGTTCAAGTCGTACAGAAATGCTGAAGGTTAGCATTCTGGTGATCATTTGAAACTTGTACTTATGATCTTTTCAGCTAGTTTTAAGTAATACTTCTGCAGCAAAACTGAAAACTTAAAACTTATCCCAAACTGTTTTTTAGAAATCTGTGTTGCTCTACATACGACGCCTTTGGCGTTACGTAAAAGAGAATGACGCAATCATTTATGCTGATACAATCGAAGGTTTCATTTACTTTTAATTAGTCAACATTGATTCAAGATGGCGTCGAGTTGGTTCGGCAAAACTCAAATTACTTCTTTATGGGTCCTTACGACACGCTCAAGTTAATGGCCGCGCCTCCGTGCTTGCCTGTACAGGTAGTGCCCGAAGGCTTTCTGCCAGCATTCATGGGAATCGCCTTAAAAGCGGGCATGTATTTCGAAAACTTGCTTACCTACTAAGGATTTTGTTTGTAGATAGTCCCTACATAAGACGTCTGAATAATATGTAAGTTTTTTTTTTTTAAAAACAAACAAGCTAGCCCTGCATCCAAGCAAATACAGGGCACCAGTACTGTTACAACTTGGGTTTTTCTGTTTGGAGGTCTAAATCATTCAATTAAAAGTTGAATAATTGTATCAGCTAGACCATACAATAAACAACCAAGGCTGCTCAAGTGATGTGTTTGTTAAAGCTTACTTGAGCTTTTCATAAAATCCATGTTGCCAATTTGGAAATCTGCTTAATAGTTTGTCTAGTTTGTAATTAAAGCGTGGGGAGAGAAACTTTTTTGGTATTAGAACATTTTTAATCGATACTAAGTAAAAGCGGGGATGGCTAGTCTTTACACTTAATGCAAGTTTCTGCATTCATGCATGTTTTTTTGATAAATGTCTAAATACTTTTCGTTTTTGGGATGATATGCTTTCCAACTTTGTTGTAAATCAACAAGTTATGAAGAATCTTTAAGTGATAAGTGGATAGAAGCTGTTGAAGGTATTTCACTTATAAATTAAGAATTAAGCAGGACGAATTTGAATAGATTAAAATCAAAAATTTAAGCGATGAATCCGTTTGAATAGAGATGTTTGCTCTCTCTTTCTATTTGAAATAAAAGAAATATGGGCGGCTAATAGTGGGTCATGTGTTTTTTTTGAAAGATAATGAATAGCCAGATTAAATAAAATTGGGCATTAAAGCGATCTTTACGTCTGCAGTTGGTTAAAAATTAAGACAGTTTGAATTTTTAGCGAAACTCAATAAAAATATTGTTTTGCCTAGGCAATCTAGGTTGATTATCTCACTGACTCATAGCGTTAACGCATTGAAGAAGGCTAATCGCTTGTCGTTCTGTGTTTATGCATGAGGCTTGCGTCCTTTAATGAACGAAAGCAAATAATGTCTACTTCTTCTATAAGGACGCAAGTCGATCGTAGCGAACCTGAGATTTATGGATCGCTTGCAGCAGCTCTATAAAATAATATATAGTGCTTAATAGTTCATTCTTTTATTTAAAATAACTTAATCAAAACAACGTAGTAAATTCTTTTATGTGATGGAAGAACTTGAGGTCTACCAAGGTTTTAAAGTTACACAAAACAGTTGGTATTCGACAATAATGGTCGAGGATTGGAATGCCATATTGGGATTTAATAGAGTCATTTTCGCATTACTGAATAACCCTGTAGGGTGTGTTTAGTTAAATAACAGAGGCGTTCGCTTGAAAAAGAGCAAACCGTATAATGGGGTTTAGACCCAGTTACGTGCGCGAACAAGCAAGCTGTGCTGTTTTGTTTCAACTGGTTTGTATGCAGCCAATTCAAAGAAACAGTATGTTCACGTCGGCCTAATGGGTGACGCCCGCCAGTGACAGTAGCCGACCCTGATGGCCTCCGGGCTGTCTCTCCTCAGCCAAAGTCCCCGTTCACAGAGCAAAGTACGTAAGTAGAACAATCCTGGCGACATCGTAAACACTAGCTCCATTAGTTTTTAAATCCTTTCATGCTTTATCTTAACAAGTGCGCGGTCGTTAAGTTTTGAAAACGTTGCAACGTCTGTTTCGACTTTATGCACAAGTATTAATTCGGAATTTATATATTGTTAGTCCTCGTTTAACTAAAATCTCAACTGATTTCACAGCCAACTACTGTGCAAAAGCCTGATCGCTTTTTGAAATTACGGTGAGGCTAAAATGTTTTCATCAAGAACGCCTGATGCTTTGTGACAAACAAAACAGCCTTCTCCGAGATTTCTGAATTCTAACATCAACTTATAATTTTTCCGATCTGCGCGACAAATTTAAACAATGTTGACAAATCTTAAATTGTAATATCTTGTTTTGTGTGTTATGCACAATTCACAGAAATTTTGTAAAATCAGTCTTTAATCAATAAAAAATAATCAATATAAACAGTTACAGTTTCTCAAACAACTTAGTACAAAAGGCATGCGTTTCTTTTGGTATTGCTTTAAAGCTCACAGGTACAGAAGCTAGGCTGCTAATTGAAGTAACCAAGTTAAAAAAATTGCGCAAACGTATGTCTCTGCGGCAACGAGTTGTAGCTTTTTACTCAAGTAAATTTGAAATAATTCAATAATCCACAAAAATACTAATTTATTGGTGCAAATAATTATCCACAAGCAGAGGCTTTAATTTTTCAAATTTTCGATCTCAACAGTTTAGCTTGATTGCCAGTTTTTCCGTCGAGTACCTTTGTTGATTAACTTCGATGCAAGCTAAAACTTGACTTGCAACATTCAAAAATTTGGTAAACGCATCGCTTGCAATTTTGCACGTCACGTGTTACCTCAAAATTCCTTCTTTGCATTTAAAAGATCAATTTTTAGAATTTTGGAGCTGGTTCAGTTCGGCTTTATCGAGAAGTGGATCCGTAATTATGGTATTTATGTGAGCACCCGATTCAATGGTATAGTCTAAGTTTGTTACAATGCACATTCAGCCTTCTAATCCAGGTACATGTCAGTCCATCGAGTACGGCCAATTCTTCGACTTGAAGCTTTCTATCCTGCGCGGTCCCTTTATTTTGTTTGCGCTCGGTATGGCTGGTGGTCTACTTTCCTTTATCGCTGAACTCTACGCTGGGCGTATCTGCTTCACGTATTGGCAAGAAGATTCAGCGCATCATGAGCATAAGGTACTACAATTACAACTAGCCTGGCTGTTTGAACGTTTTTTAATTTTAAGTTTTTAAACTTTTCCTAAGTAAGGCTTAGAGCAGCATTGCTGAGACTACCGAAATCAAAATTGTATAAAAATGATGTTTTTGTGTTGAATGCTTCTAAGGTTGTGTTTTGTTGTAATTGTTTTGCATTTTGAGAAAAAAAAATCAAGTCTGTGTTTGATCGAATTCTGTCCGATTTATCAAATAAAAAACTTAACTTTTTGCATTTATTTCAATCAAGAGAATAAACAAAATTGTTTATTTTTTAAGCCTGAGTGTCTAGAGCGGTACATTGTTGTTATCGGTGTTTTTAGATTTGAGAGCAAAGCAACTTCGGATAAACACTCAGCATGAATTCAATCAAGCAATCAGGAACATCCACTGCACACAATAAACATACGTTTTGATTTTTCAAACACAAACAAAAAGCTATCTCTGTATTGACGACACCTTGACTCGGGCGATTTAGTTTCAAAGCCTTTGGAGACACTTTGCAAATGCGCTTTCTACTCCTTTTGTTCTTCGTTTTCGTTCTGGTATGCTTCACAACAGCCATGCGCAAGCAGTCGGTCGCCGTAAAAGGCCGGCTTCATTGTGCTGGCAAGCCGGCCAATAACGTGAAAGTTAAGTTGATGGATAAAGATACAGGTTAGTTTTGGTCAGCTTTGCATACAAGTCGTCTATCTAAAACTTGTAAACGCAATCATTCCATCAGGTCTGGACCCAGACGACGAGCTCGACAAGAGCTACACGGATGCGGACGGAAAGTTTCACTTGCAAGGTGACGAGACTGAGCTGACCACTATTGATCCTCAACTGAAGATCTATCACAATTGCAACAACGACTTCAAGGTAAGAGTTGCCATAGTTTTCACGCTTGAACACTGCTGTTAATTTAGCCGTGTCCGCGTAAATGGGTTAGTTTTACTTCTGTTTTGAACATTAAACTGTTTGAATTCTCGCCAGTGTTCACAACTATCTTTTAGGTTTTTAGCATTCCTGGTAAGTTTGTTTTTATAGTTGTAGCTCAACTTGAAGGCGTTTCAGATTTGTACATAGCTGAGGGTGTGAATCCCAAAAAAGTATTTGACTTGGGCGACGTGAACCTGGAAGTAGAGATTGAGGGTGAGACTATGGACTGTGTCAACTAGGTGTATGTGCGTATGTAATTTTGATTAAAACTCTGGCCAACTTCATGTTCTTTCAGACGTTTTTGGTTCCATCACACATAACCTTGAAACATCAATAACCGCCTAAAACGAGTTTTCCCTGAAATTTTTGATTTTAAAATGTGACTTATTTTGTCGTTGTTTTGTCGAACAAAAATAAACAAACACAATCGAATCTCGACAGCACGTATCTTTGTTAACACGTACTTTTCGATAGCATACTTTTTAGTCTGTCCCAGAGAAGCATGTGTTATCGAGATTCAGTTTCAAAAGAACACGTGCTTGGAGATAATCTGATTTGAGCAAGCTTGGCCACTACTTAGCTGATTAGAAGAGGCGAGATGCATAAGGTGATTTTCAGATTCGTCCTGAGTGACTTCTCTTGAGCGCTTTTGAGCAGTCAGTTTTTTTAAAACTCGGTGGGGTGTTAGGCGATAGGAGGACAATAAACATTTCTAGTGTTACTTTTTACAATGCTCTCTTCTTTAAGTCATCCTAATTTGTTCGAAATCGAACCGACTGTGGAGGTTTTGAAAAATTCGATGAACAAGCGACTACGCTGACTGTTCTTTGAAATTTTTTGGGGCATCTTGAACTAATGCAGTAATTTCAAACTATCAAAAGTTGTGTCGGCTTGATCCACACATCCTAAATGTGTTTAGTTTCTGCAAAGAACGCAGGGTTGCTTGTTCTCAGCATATTTGCCGCATG
>JACCHV010000610.1:0-16957 GCA_018907245.1 Eupristina koningsbergeri
TACAAAAAACGGCTTAATAAATTGATAAAAAAATTAAGACTGATGGGTTTAAAATTTGTGTATGTAGATAAAACGATACAAAGCAAGCTTAATTGACTTGAAGATAATCTGCAACTAAGAAGCAATAAGTTTATAGCAACAGGTTAAAAACTATTGTAAAGATTACCGAGATTATTGAAATCAACAAATGTAAAAAAAACTAATAGAAAAAACAACATAGGTTAGGACTAGGTTAATCACACATGATGTGCATGTACAACAGACATGACGTTTCGTTTAAATTTTATCGTTTGCTGTTTAGTCTTGATCTGTCACTTTTCTGAAGTTGTCTTGGCACCGTTTTCTTGTTCTGCCGAATAGTCGCTTTGATAACAATATCCAGTTTAACAGCCGTTTGTTCCATCGTTAATGGTAAGTCACGCTTAATCTTTATTGTACAGGTTTATTCATCGAAGCATCAGTCAAGAAGTCAAACGTTTGTATTACGCTCAGTTCCGTCCTTCTTTCGATTCGAACATCAACTAGATGACTGCGTTGAAGATATACCGTACTCTTTAAATTTTTTGTTTAATGCTGACTTGCTTAAACAGCAACTCTTGAAGATGCGCGAGTGTTGCAGTCTTTATTTTCAGTGTTTTAAAGTAGATGTCCTGAATTTAGTTTGATAAATTTATTACTTGTTCGTGTTTTGGAGATTAACAGGGTACCAAACATTACTTTAGACACGTTGTCTTTGTAGTTGATTAGCTGCGATTATGAACAAATCAATCGCACGTTGAATGCAATACAATGAGTGCTTGAGTCAGATGAATTTCTTGTCACTGTTTAACAGCTGATCAAACATGCCCTTTTGACCCAAGACAATGTCGTGATCAAAAAGAAGTTATTTCAACGAGGAATCAGAGCACAAGATGAGAAAGTCGACCAAAGGATCTTTATTTATAAAAACGTAAGTGCAATCTCTGTTATAACAGTAAAATTTTACACTTTAAATTTTTTACTTATAGGATAGGATGCTAATTAACATTAAACAAACTTAAAAGAGAAGATTTTAAAATAATTTATAAAACATGTGTTCAAATAATATCTTTACTAAAACGTTTAATAAAATTAGAATTGCTTTTGTATATCAAAGCAATATCAATTTTCGTTCATGCGTTTAGTTGGTTTTTTGGAACTCAATGAGGTGGCTGAAAATTGTATCTATCTGTATTCTATTCTGTACTCTCATTTTTATCAGTGATGCGCTTGATCGGTCCAAACAAACGATTTCGTTAACTGCAAAAATCAAGCAAAACTACAGCTCGCCAAACAGGTTAAACTATATCAACTAGTATTCATTCAATTTTAGTAATTCAACGATTTCTAACAAAGCGTTAAAGAAAGATGAAGATCAACACCAAGACATAGATCAAGGCTTAGGCCATGGCAGGACCAAGGCTTAGGGGCCAAGGCTTAGGTCAAGGCGTAGAGTCAAGGCTTAGGTTCCACCAAGGCTTAGGTCAAGGCCTTAGGGTCAAGGCTTGAGGTCAAAGCTAGGTCAAGGCTTAGGTCAAGGCTTAGGGCAAGGCATTAGGTCAAGGCTGAGGCCATGGCAGAGACCAAGGCTTAGGTCAAAAGCTTAGGTCAAGGCGTTAGGCCAAGGCTTAGGCCATGCATAGACCAAGGCGTTAGGTCAAGGCTGTAGGTCAAGGCTTAGGTCAGGCTTAGGTCAAGGCTAGGTCACAAGGCTTTAGAGGTCAAGCTTAGGTCAAGGCTTAAAGGTCAAGGCTTGAAGTCAAGGCTTAGTCCAAGGCGGAGGTTCAAGGCTTAGGTCAAGGCTTAGGTCAAGGCTTAGCCAAGGCTTAGGCCATGGCATAGACCAAGGCTTAGGTCAAGGCTTAGGTCAAGGCTTAGGCCAAGGCTTAGGCCATGGCATAGACCAAGGCTTAGGTCAAGGCTTAGGTCAAGGCTTAGGTCAAGGCTTAGGCCATGGCTTAGGCCATGGCTTAGGTCAAAGTCTAGGTCAAATCCTCGGTGATGACCTAGGCGAAGAAGAAAATGAAAATCGGAACCCATGTGAAGATGCAGATCAAATTCCTTACGAGTCTTTTCAACAATCTATGACCAATAAATCATACCACCACCCCTGTAAAAATTTTTACACATATGCATGTCACACTTTTGAAAAAAAACACACAGAAACGACCGCCGCAGATTTAATACTAAGAAATGCTAAAGACCTATTGAAAAGTAAAAAACATTATTTTGTAAATGGGTCTGATACTTTGGTTTTGCAGAACTTATTTTTCATGAAGAACCACCAAAAACACCACTTGAAAAAAAAATGCTTTTGTTTCGAAACAAGTGCATGCACGAAAGTTCTTTTATTGATGAATTAACGCAAGCGAGACTTGTAGCATCCATCAAAGTCTGTTTTACTTCAGTTCTATAAAAAATAGTTAAATTAATAAACGCTTCAGGAAATAGGCGGTTGTCCGCTACTAGTGGGACCTGAATGGAATTCGCACGATTTCGACCTCACAAAAGCTTTGAAAGTGGTAAGTTGCATATGCAAGTGTTTGTAAAGTTTTCTTCAGATTTTGAGGCTAACTGGTCAAACGCCATTTTTGGATTTTGCGCCCGACTTTAAGAAAGATATGATTTTGTCAGTTTCACCGACAACACAACTGATTATGGATAAGAATTTCTATTTTGAAAAAGAAGTTTCAAAAAATATAAACGGTAAATTCATTTTGTTTCATTGATAGTTTTTTAAACTAAGCCATACCACGAAATACAGTCTCACTCCATCTTAGTTCCAAACAAGTGTTGCTCGACTTTTAACCAACTTTTTCTGCGGTGTCGGTATAAAAGTCGATTAACTGTACAAACAAAGACCTAATACGCTACTTCAAGCAGACTAATAGATCTTGTGACATTCATTAGTTAGATAGTCAGTTAATTACTCCGAACACACTTAGATTACTCCTCCGTCTCTGTCCGTCAAGAAGCTATGCTTTTGGATTAACACAATAAAAACATTGTCGCAATCAATAGGCAAACGGAGTTGATAGTGACTGTTCAGCCAGCTACATCCGCTTAAGGATGTTTTTAAGAAACTCTAAGGCTAATGATATAACAAACTAAGCTTAAATCTTTGATAAAAGCATACTCACATTTTAGCACTGCAGCTATATCTTCGAAAAATGTACAATCCGATAGTTATAAATTCTGACCATTTCAAGTTCAAGTTTAAAGATGTACAAGCTGCAACCCCAAAGATAGCTACTTTTGAGAGAAAACTTGCTGAAATTTTGAAACGAGGAGAAAAGAGAATGATAGAATATCAGGAACGTTTAGTTGAAAGGTAAGTTTGTTGTTTTAATATTAATTACTGTAAAATACCAACAGTCAGGGTGAATTAAGCCAAGTTGAAAGCAATTTGGGTCGAAGTGATGAGGGTGAAGGTAATGAATTCATGAATATTGACTCTACTTCAGGATTGGATGGCTACAAATCTTATCGAGAACTGCAGATAGACTATTTCACAGTTGTAAGTTTTACTTAGTACTGTTTAGACACTTCGTATCAATCAAACAAAAATTTAACTTTAGATAATTTGGAGCCAATTTTTCAAATACAATTTGTTTCCCGAAGCTTTCGTAGCGAATGTTACAGCCAATCATGAACATTCATTTCACCTGAAAAATTATGCAACGATAAAGGAGATCAATGATCTTCTTGTAGAATATTTGTCCGACCCGGATAAGAAACAAACTTTGGCTAACTATATAATTTTTTGGTTTTTAAACACTGTAACACCAGCATTATCTGACGAGTATGGCGAAAACAAGTTCAGATTTCAAAAAGCATTAACTAACATGCACGTTGTTTTTCAACGATACGACAATTGTCTTGAGCAAGTATCATCTAGATTTTCCTTGTTAGTCGATTATATGTTTACAAAAACGTACTTAAATGATGAATTCGAACAAACAGCAAAGAATATAATATTTAATATACGCGATGTTTTGAAGCATGTAAGCTTTAGTTCAAAATCAAAATTTTATAATCTCCAAACGTTCAGTTTGCTATTATATCATCTTGGTATGAAGTAGACAGCAAAGAGAAAATTGTTAAGAAACTGGACGGCATGAAGATTCATTTGGGCTCAATTTCCGAAAGTATAACATTGCCTTATTTAGTCGACTATTATAATATTGATTTACTTTCTAATGCTAGTTTTCTTGATCTTTGGTTGACGATGCGGTCGTATCAGAAAAAAACATTGTTTCGAGGTTTGCTAGAAAGCGAAGAAGAGCGCATTTTGTTTTACAAAATGACACGTTTTCCGAGCTTTAAGCCCACAGTTATTGCAAGCAACTTGTTCAACTACTTTTGTAAATTTTTGCACTCTCTGTCAACGCCTAATTTCATTTTAGTTGTTTCAAGTGCTCTTGCTCAGCCACCAATGGTTGAAGTTAAAATAGCATATGGAATCAGTTATGGTCGGTTAGGATTTCTTGTAGCACATGAAATGACTGCAAGTTTAATTCTATTTGCGGTAATTGTCCTTTTATTTAGCATATGGTTGATAAAACTGCTTCACAGTACAACGAATATGGCCAGCCAGAAAATTGGTGAGCGTTGTATAAATACAATTCTATTTAGTTTTGATCAGTTTTGCAGGTGGTCACTAGAAGAAAAATTACGATTTAAAGAAAAAGAAACGGAGTTTATAAACTACTACAACGACATGCTTGATCAAAAGACAAATAAAACAATAAATAGCAAACGAACACTGTATAAGAATATGGCAGATCAGAGTAAACTTTAATTGTTTTCGTTAGCTTAATTTATTCAGGTGGAATGCAAATAGCTTTGCATGCTTATGAAAAGATGCTAAGGGGACAAGCTGATTTGTGCGTTCCTGGCTACGGAGATTCACTTTCTGGACATAAGGCATTTTTTATTGCTTACGGAACAGTAAGTTTTTTTAAAATTTAAAATTTAAAAAAATTTGCTTGCAGTTGTTTTGCGATGCACGGAATAAAAAATTAATACAGAAGAATGACAAATTATTAGAGAATAATAAAAAAAAGGATCCGTATGCGCCCGGCAATATTCGAATAAACGCAGTATTAAAACAGCATGTAGAGTTTGCAAAAACGTTTAAGTGTTTGCCTGTTTCGAAAATGACGTACGACCCGAACAACAAATTAGCATTTTGGGAATAAAAATATATCTTAGCTATGTTAATAAAAATATTATGCATTTGATTATTGAAAAAAATTGTAAACCACTTTGAATAGCAATACTTAATCAGTAATTTCACCTGATACTTGGATATATGTTTCGGTCAACTAAGGATAAAATTTTGTGCTTACTTCAGTAGTTTTTCGAATTTTATGGCTTTACATTATACTGCCTTAACTTTCATCTGACAAGTTGTGCCTGCTGTCCTCACGAGATCGTCGTGTCACTGTTTTCTAGTACAAGCCAGAA
Source organism: Eupristina koningsbergeri (assembly GCA_018907245.1). Taxonomy (NCBI): domain Eukaryota; kingdom Metazoa; phylum Arthropoda; class Insecta; order Hymenoptera; family Agaonidae; genus Eupristina; species Eupristina koningsbergeri. The sequence continues at coordinate 5,488 of JACCHV010000610.1, forward strand.
AATTGCTTTGGGTGATGTCTAGTTCAACGGTTTCTGAGTTTATCTCTTGTCGTGTTGCGCTCAAACTACTTTACTGGCAGTCTCTATTTGCGCTTCCAATGCGACGTGAGGATATCTTCGAGGCTGGTTTTTCCTCAGATCTATTGGGTGTTGTGACAGTTGCGCAGTCTGACTTCAAGCATCCGTCGTTCAGTAGCTCGCTGACACTGCATAAATCGCAAGTTGTCGCTTTCGTCAAGGTCTTAGATTCACCAGTATATTATAGCGCGAGTCGAAGGTATAACTTGAACTTACAAATTTTGAATAGGATTGGGACGCGCCGATTTGTAAAGACTTATTTGGCTTTTTAAAGACTACTCACGCAGCAATATTTTTTTTTCTAGCTTTTGATTATGGTTTCTTGATATTTGCATGATCTGATCCAAGTAGCAAAAGCTGTTCGGTTTGTCAACTGTCTTTTCGCCAGAAAAAAGTCACAAGTTTAAAGATGTAATTTACAATGTCGTGACTTACGTCGTTATGGTTTGTTCTGCTACAGTATTATGTCAAAACTCTGAGTTCTAAATTAAATTGTTATTATTAGTCTGTCCACTAAGTTTTGAAACTTGTATTAAAATTGAATAATGTTTTGTCCCAAGTCAACGAATCTTTATACAATTATCTTTGCTATTATGTAAACTATCATTTTGTAAAAAATTTTACTTTTTTATTTCAATTAGAAAAAAAAAATAGAGAAATGTCCGAAACACTAGCTAAAAGTTATTTGATGCTGAGTGTTTGGGAATAAAAAGATGCCGGTAATGTCAATAAAAATATTATATAATTAATGATCGAAGAAAGTTATAAGCGACTTCGAAAGGCGGCACTTAACGAATGGTTCTGACTGAAATTTCCGCCAGGTGTTTAGATCAACTACAATAAGATTTTGTGTCTATTTATTTGTTCTCTGTTTTCTGGATCTTTTGTAAATAACCTTTACTTAAAAAAAGTTTACTTGCGAGTGCTCCTAAATTGATGATTTAACCAGTAAAATACCTGCCGTTGATTAGCGATGCCAATTAAAGAACGCTTTTGTTAACAATTGTGTACTTGAAATAGCATTGATTCATTGCTCATCGCACATGTTGCGACAAAGTTTTAACGTATGTCTCGTAACAAGCCATATTGATGACTTACTATTCAGTAAGCATTCAAATGGCATCGTTTCTTTGCTTGATAAATATAAAATTGTAACAGAAATGTGTGCTCAAATTGTTATGTTTTGGCCAACTAATGCCGATTTAGCTGCGAAGACAAGCACGTTATTGAAACAACATGACAATCATTTATTTGATTTAAGGTCAAAGCACGCCCTGGGTCACAGCGGGTCCTCCTAACCTCCGGTATACATCTGAAGAAAGAACACACTCCTTCTCTCCGCTGGACCAGGGCAGCTTCAACTCCAGCTATCCAGTACTCCGGCGGCATGCCTAGCGGGGTTCACACCCAACCAGGCCTGCAATAAACCGCCGGAGCAAACTCAAGCTAAGGGCGGTGTAACCTCTGGAAGGGAAGGCTGAACAGCAAGGATCACACCCAGCCAACAGTCCCCAACGGTCCGGAGTTGCACTGCCAAACCCATCGCGCACCCGAACGGTCCACACAAGAGGGGGGAGGTAAACTCAATCGAAACCGTCGAGAGCAGGGAGAAAAGCTGGAAGCTCGGGAGTGGGCCAAACTCTGGTTCTGATTGGTATTTTGTATTTTGTTTTGTTTTGTAATTTACATGCAGTAGCCTAGCTACTCACTTTTCTTCTCAGTTATTTTATACCTATTCTGCTAGTCACCATCTTGTGCAATGAGCTAGAAAATAAATTCAAAAGATCAAAGCAATGGTGACAATTCTTAAATGGCCAAGTGCTGGAGATCCTTACTTAAAACAATCCAATGTTGTTCTACGAATAGCAACGACGATTCTTCTCTAAACTGCATATTGATTTTCAGAGTTACCTTATTGTTATACATAGTTAGGTAACGTTGTGTAAACAGACTACAAAGTTAGATTTTTGCACGCTTGTACAAAAAACGGCTTAATAAATTGATAAAAAAATTAAGACTGATGGGTTTAAAATTTGTGTATGTAGATAAAACGATACAAAGCAAGCTTAATTGACTTGAAGATAATCTGCAACTAAGAAGCAATAAGTTTATAGCAACAGGTTAAAAACTATTGTAAAGATTACCGAGATTATTGAAATCAACAAATGTAAAAAAAACTAATAGAAAAAACAACATAGGTTAGGACTAGGTTAATCACACATGATGTGCATGTACAACAGACATGACGTTTCGTTTAAATTTTATCGTTTGCTGTTTAGTCTTGATCTGTCACTTTTCTGAAGTTGTCTTGGCACCGTTTTCTTGTTCTGCCGAATAGTCGCTTTGATAACAATATCCAGTTTAACAGCCGTTTGTTCCATCGTTAATGGTAAGTCACGCTTAATCTTTATTGTACAGGTTTATTCATCGAAGCATCAGTCAAGAAGTCAAACGTTTGTATTACGCTCAGTTCCGTCCTTCTTTCGATTCGAACATCAACTAGATGACTGCGTTGAAGATATACCGTACTCTTTAAATTTTTTGTTTAATGCTGACTTGCTTAAACAGCAACTCTTGAAGATGCGCGAGTGTTGCAGTCTTTATTTTCAGTGTTTTAAAGTAGATGTCCTGAATTTAGTTTGATAAATTTATTACTTGTTCGTGTTTTGGAGATTAACAGGGTACCAAACATTACTTTAGACACGTTGTCTTTGTAGTTGATTAGCTGCGATTATGAACAAATCAATCGCACGTTGAATGCAATACAATGAGTGCTTGAGTCAGATGAATTTCTTGTCACTGTTTAACAGCTGATCAAACATGCCCTTTTGACCCAAGACAATGTCGTGATCAAAAAGAAGTTATTTCAACGAGGAATCAGAGCACAAGATGAGAAAGTCGACCAAAGGATCTTTATTTATAAAAACGTAAGTGCAATCTCTGTTATAACAGTAAAATTTTACACTTTAAATTTTTTACTTATAGGATAGGATGCTAATTAACATTAAACAAACTTAAAAGAGAAGATTTTAAAATAATTTATAAAACATGTGTTCAAATAATATCTTTACTAAAACGTTTAATAAAATTAGAATTGCTTTTGTATATCAAAGCAATATCAATTTTCGTTCATGCGTTTAGTTGGTTTTTTGGAACTCAATGAGGTGGCTGAAAATTGTATCTATCTGTATTCTATTCTGTACTCTCATTTTTATCAGTGATGCGCTTGATCGGTCCAAACAAACGATTTCGTTAACTGCAAAAATCAAGCAAAACTACAGCTCGCCAAACAGGTTAAACTATATCAACTAGTATTCATTCAATTTTAGTAATTCAACGATTTCTAACAAAGCGTTAAAGAAAGATGAAGATCAACACCAAGACATAGATCCAAAAAGGGCCCCCCCCCCCACAACACCCTTTTGTGTTAGGGGCCTAGGCGACCCCCAAATGGGGGCCAAAAAGATTAGAAAAAACCGGGCGTAGGTCAGGCTTAGGTCAGGCTTAGGTCAAAGGCTTAGGTCAAGGCTTAGGTCAAGGCTTAGGGTCAAGCTTAGGTCAAGGCTTAGGTCAAGGCTTAGGGTCAAGGCTAGGTCAAGGGCTTAGGCAATGGCAGAAGACCAAGGCTTAGCTCAAGGCTTAGGTCAAGGCCTTAGGCCAAAGGCTATAAGGCCATGGGCATAAGACCAAGGCTTAAGTGCAAGGCTTAGGTCAAAGCTTAGGTTCAAGGATTAGGGCAAGGCTTAGGTACAAGGCTTAGGTCAAGCTTGGTCAAGGCTTTAGGATCAAGCGGTAGGTCAAGGCTTAGGTCGAAGGCTTAGGGGTCCGAAGCTTAGGTCAGGCTTGAGCCAAGGCTTAGGCCATGGCATAGACCAAGGCTTAGGTCAAGGCTTAGGTCAAGGCTTAGGCCAAGGCTTAGGCCATGGCATAGACCAAGGCTTAGGTCAAGGCTTAGGTCAAGGCTTAGGTCAAGGCTTAGGCCATGGCTTAGGCCATGGCTTAGGTCAAAGTCTAGGTCAAATCCTCGGTGATGACCTAGGCGAAGAAGAAAATGAAAATCGGAACCCATGTGAAGATGCAGATCAAATTCCTTACGAGTCTTTTCAACAATCTATGACCAATAAATCATACCACCACCCCTGTAAAAATTTTTACACATATGCATGTCACACTTTTGAAAAAAAACACACAGAAACGACCGCCGCAGATTTAATACTAAGAAATGCTAAAGACCTATTGAAAAGTAAAAAACATTATTTTGTAAATGGGTCTGATACTTTGGTTTTGCAGAACTTATTTTTCATGAAGAACCACCAAAAACACCACTTGAAAAAAAAATGCTTTTGTTTCGAAACAAGTGCATGCACGAAAGTTCTTTTATTGATGAATTAACGCAAGCGAGACTTGTAGCATCCATCAAAGTCTGTTTTACTTCAGTTCTATAAAAAATAGTTAAATTAATAAACGCTTCAGGAAATAGGCGGTTGTCCGCTACTAGTGGGACCTGAATGGAATTCGCACGATTTCGACCTCACAAAAGCTTTGAAAGTGGTAAGTTGCATATGCAAGTGTTTGTAAAGTTTTCTTCAGATTTTGAGGCTAACTGGTCAAACGCCATTTTTGGATTTTGCGCCCGACTTTAAGAAAGATATGATTTTGTCAGTTTCACCGACAACACAACTGATTATGGATAAGAATTTCTATTTTGAAAAAGAAGTTTCAAAAAATATAAACGGTAAATTCATTTTGTTTCATTGATAGTTTTTTAAACTAAGCCATACCACGAAATACAGTCTCACTCCATCTTAGTTCCAAACAAGTGTTGCTCGACTTTTAACCAACTTTTTCTGCGGTGTCGGTATAAAAGTCGATTAACTGTACAAACAAAGACCTAATACGCTACTTCAAGCAGACTAATAGATCTTGTGACATTCATTAGTTAGATAGTCAGTTAATTACTCCGAACACACTTAGATTACTCCTCCGTCTCTGTCCGTCAAGAAGCTATGCTTTTGGATTAACACAATAAAAACATTGTCGCAATCAATAGGCAAACGGAGTTGATAGTGACTGTTCAGCCAGCTACATCCGCTTAAAGATACAAGATTTTTTAAAGCAACCCTCTAAGGCTATGATATAGACAACGACTCGCTTCACTCTTTGATCGAAAGCAATACTCACCGTTTAGCCCGCTGCCGCTATATCTGTTCGACAAATGTACACTCCGATAGTTATAACTTCTGACAGTTTCAGTTCAAAGTTTCCAGATGTACCAGCTGCACCCTCCAAGATAAGCATACTTTTGGAGAGAAAACTATGCTAAAAATGTGGAAACGAGAGAAAAGAAGAATGATCGATATCAAGGAACGGATTTAGTTGAAAGGTAAGTTTGTTGTTTTAATATTAATTACTGTAAAATACCAACAGTCAGGGTGAATTAAGCCAAGTTGAAAGCAATTTGGGTCGAAGTGATGAGGGTGAAGGTAATGAATTCATGAATATTGACTCTACTTCAGGATTGGATGGCTACAAATCTTATCGAGAACTGCAGATAGACTATTTCACAGTTGTAAGTTTTACTTAGTACTGTTTAGACACTTCGTATCAATCAAACAAAAATTTAACTTTAGATAATTTGGAGCCAATTTTTCAAATACAATTTGTTTCCCGAAGCTTTCGTAGCGAATGTTACAGCCAATCATGAACATTCATTTCACCTGAAAAATTATGCAACGATAAAGGAGATCAATGATCTTCTTGTAGAATATTTGTCCGACCCGGATAAGAAACAAACTTTGGCTAACTATATAATTTTTTGGTTTTTAAACACTGTAACACCAGCATTATCTGACGAGTATGGCGAAAACAAGTTCAGATTTCAAAAAGCATTAACTAACATGCACGTTGTTTTTCAACGATACGACAATTGTCTTGAGCAAGTATCATCTAGATTTTCCTTGTTAGTCGATTATATGTTTACAAAAACGTACTTAAATGATGAATTCGAACAAACAGCAAAGAATATAATATTTAATATACGCGATGTTTTGAAGCATGTAAGCTTTAGTTCAAAATCAAAATTTTATAATCTCCAAACGTTCAGTTTGCTATTATATCATCTTGGTATGAAGTAGACAGCAAAGAGAAAATTGTTAAGAAACTGGACGGCATGAAGATTCATTTGGGCTCAATTTCCGAAAGTATAACATTGCCTTATTTAGTCGACTATTATAATATTGATTTACTTTTTAATGCTAGTTTTCTTGATCTTTGGTTGACGATGCGGTCGTATCAGAAAAAAACATCGTTTCGAGGTTTGCTAGAAAGCGAAGAAGAGCGCATTTTGTTTTACAAAATGACACGTTTTCCGAGCTTTAAGCCCACAGTTATTGCAAGCAACTTGTTCAACTACTTTTGTAAATTTTTGCACTCTCTGTCAACGCCTAATTTCATTTTAGTTGTTTCAAGTGCTCTTGCTCAGCCACCAATGGTTGAAGTTAAAATAGCATATGGAATCAGTTATGGTCGGTTAGGATTTCTTGTAGCACATGAAATGACTGCAAGTTTAATTCTATTTGCGGTAATTGTCCTTTTATTTAGCATATGGTTGATAAAACTGCTTCACAGTACAACGAATATGGCCAGCCAGAAAATTGGTGAGCGTTGTATAAATACAATTCTATTTAGTTTTGATCAGTTTTGCAGGTGGTCACTAGAAGAAAAATTACGATTTAAAGAAAAAGAAACGGAGTTTATAAACTACTACAACGACATGCTTGATCAAAAGACAAATAAAACAATAAATAGCAAACGAACACTGTATAAGAATATGGCAGATCAGAGTAAACTTTAATTGTTTTCGTTAGCTTAATTTATTCAGGTGGAATGCAAATAGCTTTGCATGCTTATGAAAAGATGCTAAGGGGACAAGCTGATTTGTGCGTTCCTGGCTACGGAGATTCACTTTCTGGACATAAGGCATTTTTTATTGCTTACGGAACAGTAAGTTTTTTTAAAATTTAAAATTTAAAAAAATTTGCTTGCAGTTGTTTTGCGATGCACGGAATAAAAAATTAATACAGAAGAATGACAAATTATTAGAGAATAATAAAAAAAAGGATCCGTATGCGCCCGGCAATATTCGAATAAACGCAGTATTAAAACAGCATATAGAGTTTACACAAACGTTTAAGTGTTTGCCTGTTTCGAAAATGACGTACGACCCGAACAACAAATTAGCATTTTGGGAATAAAAATATATCTTAGCTATGTTAATAAAAATATTATGCATTTGATTATTGAAAAAAATTGTAAACCACTTTGAATAGCAATACTTAATCAGTAATTTCACCTGATACTTGGATATATGTTTCGGTCAACTAAGGATAAAATTTTGTGCTTACTTCAGTAGTTTTTCGAATTTTATGGCTTTACATTATACTGCCTTAACTTTCATCTGACAAGTTGTGCCTGCTGTCCTCACGAGATCGTCGTGTCACTGTTTTCTAGTACAAGCCAGAAAATTGCTTTGGGTGATGTCTAGTTCAACGGTTTCTGAGTTTATCTCTTGTCGTGTTGCGCTCAAACTACTTTACTGGCAGTCTCTATTTGCGCTTCCAATGCGACGTGAGGATATCTTCGAGGCTGGTTTTTCCTCAGATCTATTGGGTGTTGTGACAGTTGCGCAGTCTGACTTCAAGCATCCGTCGTTCAGTAGCTCGCTGACACTGCATAAATCGCAAGTTGTCGCTTTCGTCAAGGTCTTAGATTCACCAGTATATTATAGCGCGAGTCGAAGGTATAACTTGAACTTACAAATTTTGAATAGGATTGGGACGCGCCGATTTGTAAAGACTTATTTGGCTTTTTAAAGACTACTCACGCAGCAATATTTTTTTTTCTAGCTTTTGATTATGGTTTCTTGATATTTGCATGATCTGATCCAAGTAGCAAAAGCTGTTCGGTTTGTCAACTGTCTTTTCGCCAGAAAAAAGTCACAAGTTTAAAGATGTAATTTACAATGTCGTGACTTACGTCGTTATGGTTTGTTCTGCTACAGTATTATGTCAAAACTCTGAGTTCTAAATTAAATTGTTATTATTAGTCTGTCCACTAAGTTTTGAAACTTGTATTAAAATTGAATAATGTTTTGTCCCAAGTCAACGAATCTTTATACAATTATCTTTGCTATTATGTAAACTATCATTTTGTAAAAAATTTTACTTTTTTATTTCAATTAGAAAAAAATTTGAAAATTTTTCGAAATCTGCTGAAATTTGAGTTCGAGTTAAGCCACAACATAAAAGAGACCATAGATTATATCCAAAGAACCTGAGAAGTTGGAACTGTATCTAGATCAACTACTTATCAAGGGTTTTGGAAGTTTAATACAAATGAAATATTTACTAAAGACAAAAAAAGGTCTAGACGTCCTCGGTAAATCGACTGAAATGCCGTTGTCACAACTATCCAAAAACATTCTTCGGTGACTATGCACATGCTGGTCGAAGATTTTGGTTGTCTTCATACGATAATCCATGAGATATTGCATGCCGCGGATAAGGTCTTTTAAGCCCATTTAACGTAAGTTTTGTACGGCAAAAAGTGATTTCAAAGTCATTGGATTCCCAAGAAAATCACAGAGGCTTAAAAGCAAGAGCGAGTGAAGATTGCGAACAGATGGCTTCGTTGACATCGCCGAACGTCGTTTTTGAAACATGTTGTGATTTAGAGCACTAATTGCGTGAAAAAAGGTTTAGAACACGTGGAAAAACGTACGAATCTGCAGAGTTTTTCGCTTCAAAAGACCAAAATTGGTATCATCACAGTTTTCTTAGAGGCTTGCTTTTAGTTAAGTGGCGAAAGCATTCTCTTGCAGAAAGGCGAACTGCACAGTGAGGTTTGAATCCAGCTGCGTGAGTTGTCTTCGGTGAATGTGTGCCATTAAGTGACAGTAGCTAACTTTACAGCTTTCTAGCTGTCTCTCCTCGGGCTCATGATACTGATATAATAAAAAAAAAACAAAAACAAACAGTATTCTCAAAATTTGAAGAACGGTGGCCAAAAATAATAAAAAATCACAGCAATTATTTTAATTACTAATTATTTAATGTTTTGATTAGGCTTTAATAAAATTTTGATTTTTAATACGTTTATTAAAATTTATTCGATATCTCGATCGAAACCCTTTAGTTCTCGACGCGAAAATACGTTAGCGAACATAGGTTTGAAAGGCAATTCACAGGCAGTTGCAACTTCATCAGTTTACGCCTAAAACGGTTCGCGACGTGGTGGCTTGCAGCTTTCGTCAGATTTTCTGATTAGGTGACTAATCGTGGTATAACTGTTAGCAGAATAATCCTGAGCGCACGTAAATACAATACAGAGAATAACTTTAGATTAAGATATCATCTTTAATAGTTTTTTTTTTGCTAAAAGAAAATTTAAACAAATTTTGATTATTGATGAACTCGATTGAGTTATTGACAACATTTGTTTAAAAAAAACAGTACGTTAAAAATTTGGCACAGCTGTGTACACTTGATTAGGTTTAATATTTCATGACGCTGGTAATGTTTGGCTACAGCCAGCTTCATCTCAGTTAATCCTACAGAAACGGCAGCTTTTATTTCTTATTTACAAGTGTCATTCGCCAGCAAGACTAGCTTATTTCAGAGCTGTTGAGTCACTTTTTCTGAAGTTGTTAGAACAATTTTATGCGAAAATTGCTTAGCTTTAATTTTTGTTACAATAATCGAAATTTTAAAATTCCAACTTTTTTATAAACATTTTTTTTTTTTAAACTTAATTAGTCCTAGCAAAAAAAATTTTTTTAAATATTCGTGTAACATAACATACATATGTTCAAATAATATCTTTGCCGAATAATTTAATAATTGTTTTATTTCAAGAGAGCATAAATTCTCATTTATGCGCTTAGCTGATTTATTAAAGCTCAATGTGGTGGTTAAAGTCTGTATCTATCTGCATTCTACTCTGCACCCTTATTTTTATCAGTGATGCGTTTGATTCGTCTAAACGGCCGATTTTATTAACTACAAAAGTTCAGCGAACCTACAACTCATCTAGCAAGTTAAACTCTACCAACCAATATTCATTTTATAATTCTAATTTAACAATTTCTAACAAGGGGATAGACGAACAGGGTCGTTACGATAGTTTCGCTCAATCTTTAAGCGATAGATCACATCATGTAGCGTGCAGCAATTTTTACAATTACGCTTGCAGAAATTTTGAAGTTTCTTTTACAGAAACGACGACTATCGAACACATCAACAGAAAACTTGCAGAAAACTTAAAAAGTAAACAAATGTTGTTAGAAAAGTGTATCTGATACGTTTATCTTGCAGATCTCTTCGAGAGAGAACAAGTGACAAATTCACCGGCTGAAGAGAAAATGAATTTGTTTTACTATAAATGCAAAGACGACACTCCAGAAATGTGGAAACTGACAGAACAGAAAATCACACAATACATTGAAGTCTGCATTACTTTGTTTATATAAAAATATCTTTAAAAATATAAAATTTAGGAAATAGGCGGATGTCCGTTATTATCAGGCCCAGACTGGACTAAAAACAGTTTCGATATTACAAAAAGCTTTAAAAAAGTAAATTACATATAAGTGTTCGTAACATTTTATTCAGATTTTTACGCTAACTGGTCAAATACCATTTCTTGATATAACGTTCGACTTTAAGAAAGATATGTCTTTACACATTGCACCAACAACACAATCGACTATAAAAATGAATTTCCATGCTAACAAAAATCAAGAAGCAAATACAGAAGGTAAATTCACCCTATTTTATTCACATTTTTAAAAAAAATTAATTAAACCGCCAAAGACAGTAAAATTCCATCTTAGTTCAAACAGGTGTTGCTCGATTTTTAATCAAATTTTTCCGCAAATGTCGGTATAAAACTTTATCAACTGCACAAACAGAGACTTAATACGCTGCTCCAAGCATATTAACAGATCATGTCACATTTAGTCGTGTAGGTACGCTGTTGATTACATCAAAAAAAACTTAGAGCACTACGTGCGTATCTGTTCTATCTAAAATAGCTACGCGCTTGAAATATGGTTGCCAACGCTATTCTGCAACTGCATTGAAAAATTGTTTAGATGCGTTTGTTCAGTGTAAAAGTTTATTGACAGAGTCAACGTGGCTACTACTTCGCTTGCTTGTCGATCACATAGTCATATCGTGTTTTTGAATGCGTAAAATTGAGTTCGAGTTTTGACACAAAGCTCAGGCAGACTCAATGCAATGAAAATATGCAATCGTCTATTACTTAATAAAAATCGATAGCTACTGTCAATCCGAGTCAGTACTTCAAGCAATCGAAGAAAATACATATTATCGAA
>JACCHV010000611.1:0-13116 GCA_018907245.1 Eupristina koningsbergeri
TACGGACTACGTTATGATTCACAGGTGTGGGCACCGCTTTCGCACCTCCAGCATCGCAGCTCATCCAATCTTGCCCCTGGTATTGACTACTAGTTCATTCACGTCCAACAGTGCTGGACCAGCGATCAGCGGCGAGTCAGAATTGATTCTTTGGAAGATCAATCCAGTGGGTCCGCTGTGCAAGTCAGGCGGTATTAGAGAGTTGTCACGCATAACGACCAAAAACGCGAATGTCTTCAAATGCATTAGTTGGATTCCAACTATCATCCCCAAGTTTGAATTCTAAACTAATTTTAAAACTTTGTGTTTAGCTCTGGACTCGGCTCAATTTGCAACTCGCCAAGCTCGTGCTTCATCACCACAAAAGATGGTCATTTGTCGGTTTATCAGGCCATTGTTGATGCGCGGACGCTGCTCAGCGAGCTTTATACTAACAATCCGCAACGTGACAACAACTCCTCATTGAGCACATTATCTAGAGATGACAATGATGAGGTGAATGAAGTCAAGCAGAAGAAGCAACCGTTAAAACTAATGGAGATATTCAACGTTTGTTCAACGCAGTCTACCGGTAAGCCCGGCTGCATTATTTACTTGTCCAAGATAGTTGACAGTGAACTTGTAAGTCTAATTGGATTAGTTTGTAGCTGCCACAATTTTCAGGGATCCGATGAAATTATGTTGATGCACACATTTGACGAAGCTCTGGCCTTGTCTGACTATGAACAACCCAGCTTGAGTCCCTTGGAGAAAAATAAGAAGTCGTCAGGGAAGTTCTTCACACTTCTTGTTCAACGATCTTCGACCAACAACAACGTGATAATAAAGATGTGGTCGTTGAAGATCTCCACACAAACACCGGTTCTGATAAATGATCAAGAGGTTAGCGGTACGTGCAAAGGACGCTCCTACTCGCTTGCTGGTCCGCAGTTTTATGCATCTGCTCTTCCAGTTGTGACTACAGCTTCTTGTCTAACCGTTGAAACTAAGAAGATCTATGAAGCTCCAATAGACTTTTTGCCTAAAGACGTTCAGGTAACTGCTGTTCTTTAAAAGTTATTCGGTTTTAGATTCGGTCAGTTACTGTTTCGGCAGGCCATCTGTCATCTTCGAGTTTGTATCCAGCTTGTCGTACCCCGTACTTCTTGTTGGTTTCGTGTTCGGACAACACCATTCGTTTCTTGCGTTGTATTCGAGATACAAAGAAGTTACCAGCCGAAGCTTATATTTGGGAATATTGGCAAATGGTTGGCGACGAAGCAGATCCATCGCTGAACATTAGCGGTGAGGCTAAGTTTGTTAGTCTACAAGCTATTTTGCCCTTTTAGGCAAGGTGTGTTCCATTGCGTCAGCGCACAGTGGTCGCTTTGCATGCGCCTTCTTGCCTGAGTCGATCATTCTAAAAGATTTGGCAACGTTTGCTAAAAACTTGAATATTTCATTGTACGAGTGCGAGTCATCAGGTGGCGTGGAATGGCTTGAAGAAGAGCAGTTGAGTTTGGAGAAATGTTTTGCCGACAAGGATTTCCTCACCTTCATACTGCACAGTTCTGATGAGAAAGCCTCTCTTATCAAATTAAACAGTAGGTCTTGTTTTGAATTTCGAGCCATTTCGACTGCTTCGCAGATCTGGTGCGTTTGGATTGGGCAAGTACTGAAGACGGCACGCACATATTAACCGTCAGCGTGGCTAATTTGATCTTTTTCTTTGCGCAAATGTCTCAGAACGTCGCACAGCAGAATATCACGATTATGGCGGAGGAGCAACACGCAAGACGACCAACGCTGCGTCGTGACTCGTCGATTGCGGCAGCAATCAACAAACCGGGACACAGCTTGACTCGTTGGGTTTGCATTCGCTATGTGGATTTGGAGTCTGTTGACGGTTTGGCTCCGATTCCAACGGTCTTGAGTTGGGTTCGAGATGGCTTGTTGGTGGTCGGAATGCCAAGTGAAATGCGCGTTTACAGTCAATGGAACTTTAAGCCGGTGAAAGAGCTGCCGAAAGCTGAAACATCTCAAAAAGCGGCGTCTCAAAAGACCGTCAAGATCATGGGTATTCGTCCAGTGGCTAGTGCTTCCAACCTGAGTGCCAGCCGTTCGCAGTTGCTGCTAGACCAAGTTTTGAAGATGTCGACAAACAAATCGCAATTGGAAACCAGACTCGACTTGAGATTGGAGACAAAGAACGGCAACGAGCCAAACTCACTGCTCGATTCGAATCCGAATAACAACGATAACGTGTTGAAGGTGGTGATCGAGGAAGGGATTTTTGAAGCCGCCCGCCTGGCAAGTCCGATCCTTCCACAGTATCATCCTCAGGTTCTGATCAAAATGCTCAACGCGGGCAAGACGAAACGTGTTAAAGCTATCCTGCTCCATGTCTTGCGTGCACTCAAAGTTTGAATTAGTTTTATAAATTTAATCCAATCATGTTTAGCAACAACAGGCCACAATGAAAAATTCGCTCTCTCGAGCTGCATCTGTTCGTCGTTTCAACACTAGCTTTACTACTGAAGACACTGCCTTACACGAAAGCAATACTTCTTTTGCGATAAACAAGCAGCGTGTAGTGATTGAAGATGACGATTTAGAATATCAAGAGTTAGATGGGATTCCCCCACTACCGCTTCATGTTCTGATGGATGTTGACAACGCAATAAGTGGAAACGAGAAGGCTGCAAACATTGATGGTGGTGCAAAAACCGAACTCTACGATTCGCTGTTCAAGGAAGGCGAGTCAGACGAAGACCTAGACGATGTGTTGAACACTTTTCAACGTGGTGATACTCATTCACACTCTCCTCGTTCACGACACTCGTCGACTTGCAGCGAGGGTCAAGTTATTCCAAGCACGTTCACCTCTCGGCATAACCAAATGCTCTCTGAACTCTTGGGTCACATTCACTTGCCAGGTCAGAATAGGCTCACTATTTTTAAATGCTTGTTTTAGGTCTATCCAGCGTTGACCAGATGCATTTACTGGCGATGGCGGCCACATTGAGTCATTTTTCATCTGATGTTATAGACAAACTAGCGCAAGCCAATGCCTGTAAGTGGTTTTGATTTTTCGTTGACAGTCAGTTTTTAGCATTTCAAACCCATCAGCAAGCCTCGTTGATGGACACCTCTGCCTCGGGCTATGCCGCATCTGGGGGGCTTGGCATTGAAACAGTGGATGAATGTGGTCTGCGTTTTTTGATGGCCATGAAACAACATGAGTATATTTTGCGACAGAATGCTAAGTTACGACTTCGTACCCGGTGTGCTTATCTCTTTATATTAGTAAGCAGGTGTGATTTCAGTGATCTGCCGACTTCGCAGATTGTTTGGGCATTCCACTCGGACGCTGAGACAGAACTGCTTAATGCGTTGCCTTGTTGTCAGAAAAACCAGGAAAATTGGGAGGACCTGCGTGCTTACGGTGTCGCTTGGTGGGTCCGCAACACGACTACACTCCGACTCTGCATTGAGAAAGTGGCAAAAGCTGCCTTCCAACAGAACTCGAATCCTATGGATGCAGCACTGTACTACTTGGCATTGCGAAAGAAGAATGTTCTGACGCACTTGTTCAAGGTAGGGTTTTTCTGAAAAACTTAAGCTTCTTAGCTGAGTTTTGGCCTGTATTTCCAACAGTTTATAGGAACTAGTCGTTGCAATCTCGCAAGTCTATCTAAATTTAATTTGTACATACATCAATGCTACTTCTTGAATTCAAGTCCAAATTTTGAAGAGATTTAGAATTAAAAACTAGTTAATTCTTTAAAACTCAGGTTTAGGCTGATTAATCGGGGCTTTCAAAAGATGAAATACGGGATGTTAAAGTTTTGTCATTTAGACAGTCAACGATAAGCCAAAAAGTAACTTTTTCCGAGAGAACTTTGACGAAGAACGTTGGAAGAAAGCTGCCCAGAAGAATGCCTTCGTTCTGATGAGTAAACAACAATTCCACTACTCGGCTGCATTCTTCCTACTTGCCGGCTCACTCAAAGATGCGATTCAAGTAATATTTTTAATAGTTAGAAAGACCACTCTTTTAGACCATTCTGACACGTCTAAAAGACCTTCAACTCGCTATGGTTGTTATTCGTCTGTATGAACCTGATCGAGAAAAGCAAGTGGCACTAATGGAAGAAATGCTGTGCGAGCAAGTTTTGGGCACTACACCGGCGGAGTTGCGAGAACTGTCAAAACGAACTCAGAACAGCGCCACTTTGTCATTGGTGAAAGCGTCAAGGTATCCGCTTTAATAGCGACTAAATCTTATCCACACTACAGAGATCCATTTACAAGATCGATGGCGCTGTGGCTAAGCAAAGAGTACGCAATGGCCGCATTCACACTGGTCGAAGAAGCGTCTTATGAAAACACTGTCGCTCACATGTTTGTAAACGATGCCTCGCTGGCGGACATCTTCAACTTCTATACGTTTTTGCGTCGCAATCCCCTTGTGATGAGACAACGGCTGACTAACTCTGGCTTTCAAGTAGCATCAACCGAGAAGTTTCTGGCCTATGCTCGTGATTTGGAGAAAAGAGTAACCCCGTATGAACGCCGACTATATTTCCGCACGGCGGCCGCGCACATGGCTTCTGGATGTCCACTATTAGCGTTGGACGTAATCTCAATGTTGCCGCAGCGGATATGCCATAGCAATGGCAGCGAGATAGTCGAGGCTAAAAATGATTTGTTCAATGAAGACAACGGTAATAAGGTTGAAAACGTCAATTGGTCAGTGCCAGAAGTTGTGGTTAAAGACGAGGAATTAAAATTAGAATGGAGTGATGATGAAAACGAAAAAAATGATGATGAAGAAACAGAAAAGCCGGCCAATTCTGAGGAGTCACCATCAGCCACAAAGTTTGAAGGTTTGATGCCCGAAATTCAGGAAGTCGACGAGACGACTGAGAACCTCTAACTTCCATTGGACTTTATCGCCCACAAACCATATTGGAAATTTGTCGCGGCATTGAATATGATGGCCGACGAGTTGTCAACTCTGGCTAGTGGAGCTGAGATTGATGGTGGTCAGCTGCGGATTGAGCTTTTAGAATGGCTGGAGAAAGAGTGCACCACTTTAAAGGACATCTGCGACTACCGCACCGACGAATTTGGTGTTGTTAAAGAGCCAGTGAGCGATGAAGAAAAGCTGGACTTGTTTAGCTCTTTGAAACGTCGACGTAACTGGCTTCTTGCCAATCAGAAACTCATCCGTACCTTCACTTCCTATTGCATCTTGCACAGCGCTCAGAATCACCGACTCACCTCCGTGCTTATGGAGCTGATTCTCCTACTTCTAGAGATACAGCAAGAGACGAACGGCGTTCAGGACGACGTGACTCTTCAAACGAAGACGTTTCCTTTGTTTGTTGCTTCTGTGTCTACATGTCGCATGTTCGTGTCGTCTCCGCTGAACTTTATCGAAGACCAATGTACTGATTTGCTGCTGACGATCGCTAAATTCAACCAGCCACCGCCCTTCGGAACGCCGATTTCGTTGATAAAGAAAGTTTACAACTTATGCCAAGGGCTTTCATCTTGTTTCTTTACAATCACTGTAGTGCTGGACGCTGTTGGTCGTCCGGATAGAGAAATCACGGGGTAATCAAATTTGTTTGTTTTGAAAACTTTAACTTCAGTGTTTTGACATCTCGGTTGCGAGCCCAATCGTTTTCGCATGACGATTTGGCGGTAACAAGTAGCCCTGTCAATTGGCCTGGAGTCGATTCGCTGATTGCGCTGTTATCACTTGGTCGTGATGAAGAAGCCCCGAATTTACGTCTGCTTCTCGTCAAAGTCTTCTTTTCAGTTGCTGTCTCGCTATTCTGTTATGCACTAGCAGTTTACGATGCGCGCTGGCTCTACCGGCTTTGTGCTCGGGATGTAAATTCGATTGCTTTTGGTCGAATTTTTGGAGGCTCGGGTGAAAAGAGCATCCACAAACTTAAACCGCCGAATCGTCCGCCTCGTAAGTAGTAATTGGATCTGGAAGAATTATTGAACTTTAGCTCCATCAAACAAGCCGTTACAACCATCTGTTGCTTTGGCGGCCAAACACTGTTCGAGCCAACTGCCACGCCAAAGTTTTTGGTGCAGATGAGTTGAAGCCACAACACATTGAACAGACAGTATCGTGCTGGGTGCCGCCAAAGAAACACATTGTGCAGTTCTTTGCTGAAAAGGTCCTAACTTTCCTGCATTCTGCAATTTGTTTAGTTTAGGTTGAACCAGATCGACATGCGGCAAACGAAGTCTTTTTTGACTCAGATGCCTCAGAATCTGATCTTTCTGACGACGAAGATTTAGGTGAAATAGAAACTCAAACTAGGCCGCATAAAGATCCTAACGGCTATGCATGGCTCTTGCTGCGTTTTACATGTGTCATCCAGCAAGTTGAAAACTTGAAACGTTTCTTGTCAGTCGCTGGTTTTGAACAATCAGGTGCTACATAATTGCACAATAACTAATATCTTTTTAGAATTAGTCAGTCTGTCCCCACATATCGACAACATCATGAAGTTGTTGAACACTTGGAGTGTGCAGCTTCAAAATCAAGTGGAGTATTATCCAGACGGCTGTCCAGTGGGCTTGTTGCCCAATATGTACTTGAGCACCGACTCAGCTTTGTCCACAACAAATCGACCGTCGACTCCGCCGCTTTTACGCAAATATCGCCTGTTGATTGAGCCCAACAACACTCCGTTCGAGTATACAAGTCAGGGTGTGTTGCCGATAAAGCGTCTATGGACCTTTTTGGTACGACAAGAAAGCGTTTCCCATTACTTCATTCGACACATATTTGCGAAGAGTCCGCTTGCTGTTAGTGTTTAAGCCTATAAAAACTAATGATTTCTGCTTGAGGAAACAAAGGATCTGGTCACCACAATCACCAGCAAGTCGTCTTCTAGTCAATCGACGAGTGAGCAAAGCTACGAGCCGATCAAAATTGTGCAACGAGAACGCGAGGGCATCCTGTCGTTTGCGTGCAACAGTGTTCGACCAGGCTGGATTGTCGTGTCAACTAGTCGCGAAATTCAGGAGATCAACATTGAGCGCTTAATTGATGACAAAGAGAACGCCTACGGACTAAAGTTGTCGAGCAACTTTCTCAACAATCGAGTCGATCTGGACATTGCTCTGGAACAAATTACGAAGGACAAACTGCGAGACAATGACGACTACCAGATTATTTCAAGCAACGGTCGCTCCAAAACGCAGTCCAACACCTCCTTTGTAAGTTTGAGTTTATATTTGAGAAGAGTTGTGTGCCGATTGAACGGTTGAATAGATCGCTCTACTAAGATGCCGTTAAGTTTCGGCTTTTGAAGCTTTTATGAGTTTGTTTTTTTACGGCTAACAACTTTATGCCTAACATAGGAATCAGATTCTCGCAAATATGAAAAATGTCTGTTGCAATACATTCAGTTCATAGCCGATTTCCAATTCATTTTAAATCATCGTTTTCCCAATTCAGAACAGACTGACATTCTCAATTTAGCTAACGCCGTTTATAATCGACCGAAGCCGGGTCGGCCTCAAAAAGGTATTTTCTAGTGTCGGTGTAGTCTTGTGACTCAGTATCTTCTACAATTCCTATTGTTTTGTAGTGCTTTGGAAGTGTTTTGACACTGTCACTAGTTGCCGACCTTCCACGATCTTAAAGGGTCTTGTTTGGAACTCAAATATATAAGAAGATTGTTGTCGTGTAAAAGTATAAAAAAAAATAGCGTTTCAAATTAATTTTTTGAAATTAAAATTTTCGCGGAAAATCTGAGACAATTCGGATTGTCACAACGCAATTGTGACTTTTTTGAATCGATTTCGTCGTTAATTTTTAGCGTTAAGTTGAGCGGCAAGACGCTAAAAATATTTGAAAAAGCGAGAGCTAGTTTGTTAAACCGTTTCTAAAAGAAGTGCAAGCACCGATGTTAGAAATCAGTCGATTGACGCTAAAATTCTTGCGATTTGTCGCGTATTCATAGCGCTCTCATCATATACATTTTGACTTTTGGACGATAAATGCGGCAATATGTTTTTTTTGTCTTTCAGGACAATCATAAACCCCCTCCCTGCGTGCAAGCGACCAAATACGTCTCAATTGTTGCTAAGAAAGTATAAAAAAGCTTGTTTTGTGGGGAATACGTTGCATGTAGGCGAAAGCCCACACACTGCTTCTAACAAATTTTGCTTAAAATAAAAAAAATAGCTCCACAAATTTTTTGCACAAATATCAGAATTCACTCAAGATTAAATTTAAAATGCTATTTATTGATACTTTACACACGATAAACATTTATCGGATTGAATGATTACTTTTATATGAAAATCTTGTAACAGGCTCGTCAAGGTCTGCAAACTTGTGACACACAGTGGATTGATTGCGGTTTGGCATGATTTTTTTTGGTGAATTTGGCTTGTTGTTCACAATTGATTTGCACGCATCTGTTGTCAAACAACCTTAAAATCACTTAAAAATAGGCACTTATAAGTGGTTAATTTGCAATCAAAATTGTTTAAACTGTTGCTACAAGATCGAAAAAATTTTAGTTCAAAGCTGGGAAATTCTTCAATTTCTAAAGCGTAAGTGGTTGTTTTAGATTTAGCTTTCTGCTCGGCGATTTTTAAGATTTAGCATATCTCGTAGTAAAGACAGTATTAAAATTAGTTTTAAGATTTATGATGTCATTTTGCGTAATGCTTTTTCAATTTTATAATTTATTAGCAAAGTGGGCGGAAGGTGCTTGCTCAAGCTCAAGGGCTTAGGCTTCACTTTAAAAAAAGTCAAAAATGCGTGGTGGGGTTCAAATCCAGTTGCGTGCAGTTGACTTAAGTATGTACACGATCCAGCAAGCGGTAGTGATCTAGTTACAGCTACATTGAATGCAGCTGGTCTGTGGGAATAGCACGTCTTCTTGTCGACGTGGAGTAGCGTCTGTCAAAAACAGTGGCTGACTTTGACAATCTTTTGATTATCCTTTCTTGAATCGAACTATTGATTAGCAGGCTTGGCTAAGTGGCTGCAGCATTTACTTGGAAAAAGAGGAAACCATGTAGCGAGGTTCAAACCCAGCTGCGTGCAGTTGACTCCGGTGAACGTGCGCGACCAACAAGGTGGTGCCCGCTAGTCACAGTTAGTAGCCAACTTTGACAACCTGCAAGGGTTGTCTCTTCTTGAGCGTATAAGCCCTTAATCTAGGAGTAAAATTAAATAAAGCTATTGTTACAAAAAAGGAACAGAACAATTAATACAAGTGCAACCTATAAAGCTTTTGTTTCGGCATTTTTAACGGCGTTTTTGAACGCAGGTACAATAAATTGCTGACCAAAGCAAGACCAACATGCAAGCAATTGTTTTAAGGTTATTGTATTTAATGAAGATGCGTAAGGAAAAACTTTGATCTAATTTATTTCAACTGTAACTTTTTCCGTATTTATACACGCGGAACTTGGCTTGAGGAAAGTTAGTTCAAAGGCTGACAAAGTTGACTACTGTTACTGACAAGCATCACCCCGTGGCTCGACAGAAAAATGGGCTAGTTCCATAAACCAATTGCATTTGGATTAGCTGAAATAAAACAGTGCCGCTGTTTTAGTCGCGCATATTCATCTAAATCGACTGTCCATGGTTGAATTTAAATCCCACTATGCGGTTTTTCTATTTTAAGATGAGATTTTTTATCACTTATTAACCTTTCACGCCATGAGTTTAGGAGCTACACAGACTCCTCACACAATGTGTTCTTTTTAAAAAATTTTTGACATTATTACAAAAACGTTTTTCCGACTATTGTGTTTGATGGGGTACCACATACTACTGTTCTTACAACATTGCACTTTTTACAAAAGGCTCGGTCGTTCTAATCAACATGTTCTTACAACGTTCAAAAAATGCGTCTTACATTTGCGTTTTAGAGCTGTTTTACAAAAGTTGAAAGTGATTTCTGAAGCGCCATAAAATGTGTATTCAAGCAGTCTTAACTGTTTAAGCTTGAAGTACTAAACCAGATAGATCAAGTTGCGGGTTGCATGCAGCATCAAGTCAAAATTAATGTACAATGAATCAAATGACAACTATCCAACAAAGGTGTGCTTAGAGTTGAAAGGGAGCGTCATTCACTTGTAAAAGAGCAGATTCTGTAGTGAGTTAAGTCCAGCTATGTGCAGTTGACTTGAGTAGGTGTACGTGGTCAAATAAATCGTGCTGCTTGATTTCAACTAGCTTGAATACAGTTAATCTATGAAAATGACACGTCCTGTCGACCCGCAGGGTAGCATTCACCAGTGACAACAGCGAACTTTAGCAGCTTTTTAGTTGCCTCTCCTCAGACTGAGTTCCTGATACAGAGATAAGAATAAAAAAGCTGGCCAATTACGGTGAATTTTCAAAAGTAGCATGTCTGTCTATCAGTCTTATGGGGTAATGCTCACTAGCAACGATAGGTTAATCTTTGGTTGTCTTCGGGTTGTTCCCTTTCAACCTTTAATCGATTTCAATGGAAGAGTTTGTGTGCTTAAAAATAGAAAAATTACGCAATGTTTGAAACACAAGGGATGATGCTAAGTGTAAGTAATCACTAGACGTTAACATGAGTTCTAACATATGTGATTTTATCTTTAAAATTAAACTCTTGATGTCGACACCTGAATCGGCGTAAACTTTGCTTTAATCAAAATTGGTCTCGTGGCATTATTACTAACAATCTGTATTTGTTGCTAGATCACACTTTATCAAATCGCTAAAATTGCGTTTTAGCTTCAAAAGCGGGTTGTTTCGGGCGTTCGACGGTTGGAATCACATCCTAGTCTGTCATACTGTAAGTCCAGATTATATAACTTGTAGACCTGGCATTTAGATGTGAGTGGTGCAACAGACGGCTCGATCCTATTGTGGGAATGGAATGTAGATCAGCCGTTGTTTACGGCGAGAGTTGCTGGACAATTTGCAAAGGTTACAAAGCTGGCGTTTGCAATGAATGGCAACAAATTTGCCAGTGTCGACGGCGATGGTCATCTGTGCATCTGGCAGGCTACTCAACAAATGACTACTCGGAAGCCGTTCTTTGTAGGCCGTTCTAAGTCCTAGTGATAAGCAAGAATTTTAGAACCAAAAGTGTCACAGCAAGTCTGCAGCTGACGTCAAGTTTTTGGGGCAGACAAGCTCAGTTCTAGTCACTGCAGGTCAAAGCCAGGGCGACATGAACATTTCGCTGTGGGACACTTTGTTACCTCAAAACCGCTCCATGGTCTACTCCTTCAATGGTCATGTTGATGGAGCTACTTGTGTGACTTACTTTCCAAACACGCAGGTCTGTTTAGTCTTAAAACTTCTAATCCCGGTTTACAGACTATTGTTTCTGGCGGTAGACACGGCGAAATTTGTGTTTGGGATCTGCGGCAACGCCAACTGCGTTCCACGGTAAAAGCCTACGAGTCGGCGGCAGTACGTAGCATGTTTGCTAATCCGGCATCCAATGTGCTAGTGACTGGCTCGTCAGAAGGCGATATCAAGGTTGGCTGCATCTTGTTTCGAGGCAGATTGATTTGTTTAGATTTGGGACACAAGTGTCGTTCCACAACTGCTCCACATGTTACCTAATGAGCACTCAACGCGAGGCGGTTTCAGCCTTAGGCCAGTCGGATCGTCCAGTTCATTGCAAGGTGTGCAGCAAGTTTATTACGATTCCGAGATGCGGTTATACTCATGCGGTGCTGACTACTCACTTAAGATTCGAAATCTTCCCACTTATTGACCCATCGCGCATTCCTCAATTTGATTAACTTTGTTGCTCTGTAAATATAAACTTTGATGTAATCAGGATAAGTGCTCGATTTAAACTATTTGAACCTTTGCCAACTCTAATAAAATTTTATTCGAGTTTAATAAAGAGTCTAATCGATTTGGATATTCTAGAGTGCACTATGTCTGAGGTGTAAGTGACATCAATTTTAAGAGGTCCATAGCTTGTATTAAAGTCTCTAAATAATCTGTAACTAGAGACTTTGTTGAAAACACTCCTGATAGAACTGTTTATAAAGAGTCGAATAACGGCGTGGACACATTCTTTTAACTTTTTGTCTGCGTCTGATTGCCGCAAAGCGTTGATTTTCAATGAAGAGCCTAAGCTTTCTTTTGTTCGCCTTCGTCTTCTTTGTTCTTGCTGATTACGGTAAGCGATTTGCACGGATTTCACACGCTTTAGGAGAGAAAAAACACTAGCCAAGAGTGTTTTGACGGCTAGCGTCAACCACTCGATTGAAGAGACAGTAGGGGTAGCCTTTTAAAAGTTACAAAAGCTATCTGTAAGTGAGTCCTTTGTGAATCTGGTTTTTGGTCTGACAATTACAAAAAACTGCATCTAAACTTTTGTTCTAGTCTTCGGAACGTCTTAGGGAAAACGCTCTTCAATTTCGCAATAATGTCGTCAAAAACATGTTTACCATAAATAAAACAGTATTATGAGCTATTTTAGAAAATTGCACTGTAAACGCCGATATCATGCAATGCTTTTTGTGTAAAATAATAACCGAAGACGCCGAGAATTCGATCCAGAAACCAGCCGCCCTCTATTCTTCCATGTACAGGCAGGCTTTTCAAGGTTAAAACAAAAAAAATTAAACACAAGGTTTGCAGGCGTTGTGGCCAACTAGGCCTGATGGAAACGATATGCGAGAGTTTAGTGAACAAGTATGCCAAAACGATCGTTCGACTTCGGCGCTCCAATCTCCTACAACAGGACACCTGCTTAAAGTTGAATCTCTGCGACTATTGATTTTAGAAGCATCGTCAACAGGCGTATAATTGAGTTAAAATAAAGAAATGCACACCCCTAGTGAGTGTACGAGAGAGAAACGCCGACATTTGCACCATTTACAGGTGCGTATTTTCACAAATTCGCAAATTCAATTTTATTTCGTTCGAATTTAAACTCCAACCAGCAGAAAGTGCATAACATAAACAGTTCGGCAGGCTTTGCTCAAGGCAGCATTTACAAAAAGAAACCCGAACTTCTAGTTTTAGTCTGCCTGTTCAGTAGTTTTTAATTTATGAAACGAGATGACAACACGTAGTTGTTGTTTACCGCACGCTTACGCTTTCTTCATGAGCTTGTTTGGGGT
>JACCHV010000612.1:0-11056 GCA_018907245.1 Eupristina koningsbergeri
TAATAAAGAAGCCGTTGCTCAGCGAAGTTGTAGCAGTTATGACTTTTTGTCTGCTTCATTTATACATACTATCATGTGCGTATTGCAAGAAGCAGATAGCGACAATGTGATGAATCGTTTCTATACTTTGCGCGTGAAACTTCCGTATCCTGTTTAGATCTGAAATACAGTAATTAAAAAGTGTTTTATTTACCTTTTCTATAAATTTTGAGAATTATGTGCTTTTGTTGATGATTTGAGACTTGGGTTGAGATTCGACATTAAATACCAAAGCGAATTTATTGTTGGGTTTCAAGTTTAAACAGGAAGAAGCTATGAAACGCAACAAGATTCGATCAATGTATCCAAATGATCATTTTGTAGGCTTCACATCTAACAGCTATTTTCCTATAAAGATTTAAGATGCGATTTCAACAGCCCTATGTAGTTCAACAGTATAATACTTTGCAGAATAATTCAAAACCATTTATTATAGAACTTGTAAAAAATCTGCCCTTACAGATGCAGACTAATTACGCAATTATTGTTCTTTATTTGCAATTGATGTTCAAAAACAAAACAACGGGATTTTAAAAGTACTAGACCAGATGCTACAAGTCAAGCAGTATCTTCGGAAGCTGATCCGCTTGATACAACATGCTACTTTGATTCTGAGTGATAACTTAATTGACAAATTTAACGATGGGTCAGGAACAAATGTCGAAGAAATTCCTCCATTTAATAGATTTTATTCCTAGTTTATTATAATCATACTAGAAGTTAAATTATTGCAATTTTAAAGAATCGAATTACTTTTAGTTTAGAATAAAATCTATGATTTGACTGTTAGAAGAAATAAGCATCTTAACACTTTGAATTAATTAAAATCATAAAACATTTAAAGTTTTGTTGTGGAACGGTGCAACTAAATTTGCATATCGGGCTGCGCTTGGGATTATGCAAATTTGCATTCGGTTTTAAGATTGGAGGAGTTGCGCTGTCTCTTTTGGTGGTCGGTCAGTTTTGTTTTGTTTTGTTCTATGAGCGTTTGGATTGTTGTTATTCTCCGCCCACTCCCTTAATAAATTCAACCCCCTCCTGTATTCTGGGCCCTTACGACTCGGATACAAAAACCGTTTCACCCAAGAAACTTCGAGGACATTTGACACCCAATTAAAATCTAAAGCTTTCCGTTCAACGTCTGTAAATTACCGACAAAACATTCACTTGTCTCACTTTTTCTCGGGCTTCCTCTGGCATCAAAGACTGCGCTCTGAGGAGAGGCCAGTCTGAAAGCCATCCGGGTTTGCATCGTCGGCTAGCGATGCTATCCGAAAGCACATTGCTTCCACAAACCAGCTGCATCCATGTCAGTCATGGTTGAACAATATGACCAGCATGGTCGGCATGTTCACTCGTTGCAATGACCCGCAACTGAGCTCAAACCCCACCATCATTGTACGATACCTCTTCGATTTCAACGGCACATTGCCATTACTTAGCGAAGATCGTCCTTAGACCAGTGCACTACATCATATATATATTAAGTTTGCGAAATTAAGTTAGCACGTGAAGCAAAGTACGTCATCAACACAGTAGACCCCTAATGCGAAGTTTGAAGCTTGGCTAGAAGGTGCTTTTTCTCCGCGGTACGACGTATGCCTTGTGACTAGTTTAAACAATTTGATACCAAAGAATAAATGCAATAATTCATATGGATTTTATAAACAACGATTTTAATAAATTTAGCTCATCAGCGCGAATTTCCAGAAATCCACAGATCCTGTGTATGAGGAATATTGCAGGTTTTATTGGTTGTAAAGACAACATACACAGCTCAAATCCTAATTTTTCAAATTTTTTCAAAGGAAATTTAATAATTACTCAAAGTTGAAAGAGTTAAATTTACCACCATTTAAAATTAGATTCGTTACCGTATTCCAAACATTCAGTTTTTTTTAAAATTAGGATCAGGTCAAGATTCTAGATTCAGCTAGCTTTTAGTTTTTCGGTAAATTGTCAAATTAAAATGAAATAATACCCCTAAGATGACAGGCCAAAACCGCATTCAAACTAGGCAATTCTCATTTCTGCTCGGCAGCCGCTTTTCTGGTTCGGGCCTCGCTGCTGGATCGGACTCTGAACTGTCTCTTACTTGAGTTGGCTCCCGGTGTCAATTCGACGAATGTTGATAATCTCTTCGACTCGGCTTTTGTTTCCGTGACATCAACTGTACATGCCTGACTACCATCGTAAACTCGGTAAGAGTCCACAAACGTCTTTGTCTAAACACAACTTACAGTTTTGTCGAGCGTATAAAACCTACTGTTACATGGATGTCATGGGGAATGCTTGAAAAGGTGTTGTTGTTAGCTGACGCGCGCCTCTTTTGAAACTGAAGGGGATAGTCGGTCGGCTTGTGTGACGTGTATAGAGTTTCCTGAAAGTTGATTTTAAAGTAAAATATACTTATTTTAATGTCTAGTCGCATAAAAACAAAACTTACGCGTCGATTGACCAAGGTGCGAAAATTTGTTCGCAAACGATCGCTTAGATTTATGATGAGGTTTGCGGCCTGAGTATGTGTTGAAGTGATCTTATTGGGCAAAGGCAAGCTCTCTGGGCCAACTATCGTGTCCGAGCCACTAAGCAAAGATAGTTTTGATTAAAAGTCGGCACATTCAAGACTCAAACTCAGTCTGTTTTGAGCCTCATTGATATAAACGACTGCAGGTGAAAGCACTCAAAACAAGAGTGCCATTTTTGTAATTCGTATTTTAGGGGTTACAAAAAGTGCCTACAGAACTTCAAACATAGAAAAGACGTTGCCATCGTTTTTAATTTAGTGAAGAGAACAAAATTGATCAAAGATTTAAGTTTTTTTCACTTGACTTGATAAAAAATTAAATGAAATTAACTGTCGAGAAGGGTGTTTTGATGTTGAAATTTGGCGAGATTCACAAGTGATATTACGATGTGTAAAGCTTTCGTGCAAAATAACTAGAATTGTTGCTATCAATTTAAAGGAAATCAAAATGTTTTGAATGTGAACATTGATAAACCCCAAAGTTCACAACTTTTATAAATATAAAATCAACTATCTTCGCGACATAGTTTATGCAATTTGTCAACTGTTACCTATTTTGCCTATTCCAATAATCTCCTACCAATCAAAACCTTTCAGTTATAACACAAAACTATTTTCGAAGCAGAGTAGCAAGTTGTAATGAGTTTTAACGCCTCTACACTTTGCTGATTTGTAGCGGCGTTCATTAGAAAAAGAAAACTTTATAATGGGGTTCGAACCTAGCTGTGTGCCTAGTCAAATTGTTAGTGCTCAGTCACAGCTAAACTGAAGTGCAGTTGACCTGCAGAAATAGCCCGTCTCCCTGTCAATTATAGGACAACCCTCGCCAACGTCCTCAGCAGTCGACAGCCTTGGAGTTGTTTCTCTTTAGTTTGATTCCAAAAGCAAGAGTAAGAAAAAATGCTCTAAGAAAAAAAAACAGTTTTCGCGAATAGCTGGCGCGAATGAGCTTTGCGCAATCACAAAACAACTACTGTAAATTTCATTAAAATCAATGAAACATTCCGCTAACTATGACGTCGTAGTTACTCTATTGATTGCCCATTTCATTTGTTATGGCCGACACAATAGCTCGGTCAAACAAAAACGAGGATGACGCCAAATGTCTGATCCCATTATGAATGCAGTTGTTTTAATCGGCTATAGAATGGACTTCGGAGAACTTACCCCTTCAAAGAGATGTCGCTGTTAGAGGAGCTGCGGTTGCGCACAACTGAGGTGTGCAGGGTTTCATCAGCATGAAGAAGGTTCGTTTTGTTATCGCTGGCAGGTTTGCTGGAAAACTAAACAGAATTAGTTGAAAGCAATTACACAAAAGCAGTTTTTGTAGCGTGTTCGCTTTAACATTAATCTGCCTCTGACCCGCACTTCCTATGTAAAAATGGCTTACATAAAACTTCACTCCAGACGCGAATTAGGCTATGAACTTACAAACTTGTTCAAATAATCGTCTTCCAGACCTGACACTTCGGTTTCAATCTCGATCTCCGACCCATCAATAGTGTAGGACTTAGAGCCGCAATCACTTATTTGATTCATTCTCTGCGTACAGTCACAGCTTAAAATATTTTATAACGGGAATCCAATTAGTATTGGAACTAAAGTCACACTGGAAGCTCGCAACACTCCAAAAAGATAATGATGAAAACTAAATGGCCACTGTGCTCTTTGTGCAATTTGTTCGACGGTATTACACGCACACAGCCTACTTGCTTATTAGGTCGTGGCCGCCACAAATTACCCACTTTCCTTTGGGACAACCCAATACTAATAATAAATAGTTGCACCTGTTTTGCCTCTATCACTATTCTCGTGCGCCGGAGCTCTAACTGACACAAAATCTGTTATGGTCTTTTCTAAGTACAATAATTAACTTCCTATAATAGCATTTAGATTAACATTTGGAATAAATTCTAAAAAAGCATTTCAAAACAAATTCAAAACTTTTAAAAGTGACTCCATGACAGACTCTTCAAACCCCAGCTCGTTTGCCAGCTTTTGAAGGTGGACTCAGTCTGGCCATCGACTCATTTGATAAGTCGAGATGTTACGTTTGAATTCGTAAACAAACGTAAGATTTTATTCGATCGTAGCTTTCCAATGCCGAAAAAGTAATTTTTAAATCTAATACGTTTGGCACTTCAAGCATGGCTGACCATAAAATTAACGATTGTTATTTGAGGAGAAAGCTCGTCGTTAGTTATGAAGTCCACACGTTGACTGAGAATTGCACACAGAGGTACCACAGTCAAAGTAGGCATTGTCTTTGATACTTAAACTTTTCCTTTCAATTCGAGACCAAATTTCGACTTGAAAGGATCGAATAGATCAGAGCCTGCTTCCGCCGAATACAAATCCTACTAGACCTTTCGATAGGTAAACTCCCAGTCAACGACCTAGTTGCGAGTTGATTTTAAACATGTTCCAAAAAGTCTAAAAACTGCTTTCTATTTAATCTTTATGTAATCAAATTGGGAACTCGGCGAACCAAGCTGATGTCTTTTTAAACCATATACTGGATTTAGGTCTTTTCTTTTGGTTAAAAAGTGTTTTTGACCCAAGTACAGTGTCAAATTCACAAGAAGTGTTTATTTGTTTTTGTAGATCTTAACCTTGAGCAATGTCTACTTTTTGAAACTTCGACACACATTGTTGAGGTCGTTGGAAGGATAAATTCGGTCGCAAGCTCCATCCAAACGTCGATCAGTCGGGAAAGCTGAGCATTTGAGTATAGACGACTTGCATCACGAATGAGAGGAGATCGATTGCGCAACTGCTTTCTCGGTGGATTGTCGTCTCTAGCTAGCGGTTTGTTGCTTTTAAACAAATACTTGGTGACTTCTGATGTTTCAAAAGCTTGCGTGATAGCAATAAAACACATATGTTGCGTTGCATTAAACATATGCTACCTTTGAGATCCCCGCTTCTTGAAATGATTTCCAAAACAAAACAGGATCCCTTATTCTGCTAGCCGAGTATTTAATATTAATTGTAAGATATACTTTGCTTTTCTAGCTAATCTCAAATTCCTATTAACCTTGCAGACTTTAAAAGTTACTTTTTCTAAAAAGCGTGTAAAAACTAATTTGTGCAAAGTGATTTCCCACTTTTTCTTACTGCTCTTACCTTCGTGTTGCAGTGCACAACGCTCGTCTCTTCTGTGACTTTAGACACGAATAAATTTCAATTAAGTGGCAGAAGCGTTCGTTTGGGAAAAGGCAGATTGC
Source organism: Eupristina koningsbergeri (assembly GCA_018907245.1). Classification (NCBI taxonomy): domain Eukaryota; kingdom Metazoa; phylum Arthropoda; class Insecta; order Hymenoptera; family Agaonidae; genus Eupristina; species Eupristina koningsbergeri. The sequence continues at coordinate 5,794 of JACCHV010000612.1, forward strand.
GTGCCAGGGGATTCAGACCTGCTGCATGCAGTTGACCCGGGCGAACGTTCGCGACCAGGCCAGGTGTGCTGTCTCGTTTCAGTTAGTCCAGCAAAATAGCACATCCTCTGTCAACCTACGAGCTAGCGCCCGCCAGCGACAGTAGCCAGCCTTGACAGTCTTCGGGTTGTTCCTACTCGGACTAGGGTCCCTAATGCAGGAGTGAAATAAACTTTAAAAATAATACAAGTGAGTTTGAATTTTGCTTTTTTTTGCATTCTTAGAATCAAAAAAAAAATGCAAAAAAAGTGCGGCCCGAGGTTGATCTTATAGAAAAATTTGTAAATGCCAACATTTAAAAGTGAGAATTCAAATTTATAAAGGAATCAGGTAAAGACGACATATGCAAGCAATCAAAAAAGTTGCTTTGTTCCGTCTTAAGTAATCAATGCTCTTTTAAAATTGGGTTGTTATGCACGACCGCACCTAACATTAATAAAGATATTCTTGGGAACAATTAAAATTTGCGAATCTTAAGTACAAAATTTAATACAAAACGTTGACATCAAACAACACGTTGTATTAATTTATTGACGCGATTCCTCTTTGTCATACAATTTTGATTATCTGGTTGTGCTTGTTCAAGTGCACAAGACAAAGCGGATCATCTCCATTTGAGGCCAACAGAACTCTATTATACTGAGTGGATTAGACAACTGCTCAAAATTTTTTAAAACTTTCCAATTTCTACCATCCATAAAAAGACGAATCCAAGTCTGGTTTCAAAACCTCACCAGTAGACAAAACTTTCTGTAAAAAGTGGGCAATCGATACCCTTTAGTGCTGTTTGTTTTCAAAAAGTTGACGTTTAAATGCGGAAATTAGGGTTAAATAATAGCATTTGTAGTTGAAAGTAGTTGGCAATCATTGAATTCGACATCATTTGAAATATAAAACTAAACCGGATGAAGGTCACCATGATTTCAAATTCTCTAATCAGATCTTACGTCACAGCGCATTAATTGTCTCCAGCAAGAAATTTGATTTGAATTGGACCAGGTATAATAATTGTACAAAAAATTGTAAAATAAGAAATTTATTAATTAAATGACGTTTGCGTACCAGTTGGATTCACTGGTTCAAAAAGATATTTCCGTTACAACCATAACTATCTTATTTGGTTAATTACACTTTTCTTAGTGAATAAAAGACTCGGTGTAAGCTGGTATTATAAAACATCCAAGAGTAGTGACGACTCTGTATACGGCAAGCCTCGTAATCATTTGAAATTGTCGAGATTTTAATAAAATATCCAAAGCCCAAAAACGTCTCTGCATTAACACTTGTTTGTGCAAAGCAATTTTAAAACATTTAATTAGCAAAACAACAAAGTCCAGCCACACAGTAAAACTTTTTCAATTTAATAAACTAAAAGAAAACATGGATAATATGAAATTGAATTTTCTGCTAAAAACGCAAAAATAAAGAGCTTTTTAAATCAAAAACGACAATAATTTAGACAAAGGTCCGAAGGCAGTCTTTATTTGGCAGTTCTGTTTGTGAGTGCAGCTCTAAGGTTTCGCATGTAAACTCTATTTTCCTGTTTACTTAGTTTACCTTTTTGAAATAATGCCCACGAAATTTGTAGTTATAATAATGTGTTAATAATTTGTCGTGCTTCAACCATCTAAACAAAAAACACCACACATGTCTTCGTCAGTAGAACGTCTTCTATGCAGTTTAAATTTGAGAACTATTAAAAATCTAAAAACTTGCGCAATCTGACTGTAGAACAAAAACCAATTTTTGCGGCAACATTTTAGAAAATTATTTAGCCTAACGCCCACTTATTCAATGGCAAAAATATCTAAGAGCGGAACAAACTTACCGCATGCACATTTCCGTCCAGAATTTCCAAAGAATCAAACGGTGACGCAATAGCACATTGCTTGTTTCCGTTTTGTAGTTTTATTTAAAAGAGCGGTCCAAGGAGAGACAAACCAAAGGTCACAAAATTCGGCCACCTTCACTGGCTAGTATCATCTTGTAGACCCGACAGAAGGATGCACTGTTCTCAGAATCAACTGTATTGAAGCCAGCTGGCATTAAATATAATTCGCTTTGTTGCCTATACTCGACTTAAATCAACCGCACACAGTTGGCTTCAACACAATCGAAAGCTTACACAAGTGCGCTCTCCTGCTGATCCACGCGGAACAGTATCCTGTAGTAATAAGAGCAGTCAATCCCGACGACATTTGTCTTTTTTAGTCTTATTCCTTAAGTACAAAAAAATGCCCAACTACGTACGTTTTAAGCAATACTTTTAAGGAATTAAATCAAAACGATTCAGAAATTTCAATGAGCAGATTGGAAGAAATGTGAGGGGAGAAGTTTAATTCAAATTGACTAAGCCCTGCAGAATTAGAATAAAATTTTGTAAACTACAATAGTTTTTAACAATTGTTTCGTAGTTGTTTTAACTATTGAGCAACAATTGATGTAGACTGACAAACAAGTAGAATCAAGTTAGATTTTAAATAACCGATGATTTCAATCGTTACAATCCAAACACATTGATGGTTATCCAAAGAATCAGGAGAAATGCATGTCGAGTTTTACGCCTTAATACAGCTTGCAATATCAGCGTTCGATTGCAATTCTTAAATTGTTTAACATTTAACAATTTTTTAATAAAAAAATTTTCGCACCATCCTCGAGCCTAGCCAAACCACTTTCTCTTCAAGAGGTTGATCATTTTAGTTCGATTTAGAGCGACTTCACTTGGCCCGTGTAATTTAATTGCAAAACCTACAATTTCTTATTTTTCTTTTCTAAATTATGTTGCAAATTTTAAAAAAGCGTTAAAAATAATTATACAAACAATTGCTTAAAATATATTTTTAAATAGTTAAAATTCTGAATTCTACTCAAGTTTAAATCTATTTTTAAAAAATTTAGTTTAAATTGTTTTTTAAATGTTTTTAAATTTAAATTTTGTTTAATTCTAAAATCGTCGAACAAGTTAATACTAAAGTCGTTTAAATCATAGTTTTTTTTCAAACAGTTCAGCTTACAATTTAAAAAATCAGAATTTTAAAGTTAGCATTGGTTAGTTCAAGCTGTAAAAATTCTAATTTTTCTTTTAAGTTTAATTCAAAACCTAACCGGAAGGAAAACAAATAAAAAAGGGGCTTAACTTTGCAACCCCCATTAGTGAGAACTAATCCATAACTTGAAAGGCGTAATATTTTCATGGATCAGCTGTGTTTAAACTAGCCGAAATAAAATACTGTTAATATTGGGGCCCACATTCACTCAAGTCAATCGTACCGTAAGTGGATTCCAAACTCACGCTCCGGCTTTTGCTTTCCAACCTAAACAGCTATTACGAATAGAGCATTGTTCTAACAGAGATTTTAACTTGGCAATTATGACAAATCATAATAAAAACTGCACTTAATGTATTTTGTATTGTTTGCTAAAACAAATTTATTTTAATGGCGAGAATATTGTAAGCAGGACATGCTTAGTTAAGTGACAGCAACGTTTGCTTGGAAAAGCGGCACAGTGCAGTTTAAGCCCTAGCCTAGCTCGAGTTAGCGCAAGTGTGTAAAGCAACCCAACAAAACTGTTCATTTATAACTAACTTGAATGCAGTTACTTCATTAAAACACCATTTTTACTTATCGACCTAGGAAATAGCGTTCGCCAGTGACAGAGTAGCTGGCGTTGAGCAGTTTTTGGATTGATTCTCTTCGCGTTAATTCTCCGATGCAAGTGTTATAAAAAATAATTAGCATCTTCCTGAGTACAACAGAAAAAAATGATTCAAGAGTGAAATATTCCAGTCATGAGCGTTTTTTGGCTGCATAATACCGCAACCAAATCGACTCAGTTCCGAAGAGTTGAACAAATTTGGATGAGTAAAGGAATGGGCGACACGCATAAGATCCACGCAATAAATAACAAGTTGATTGTTTAGACTTTGACAATATAATTTAGATAATATGCACGAAACAAGAGCAGAGAGGACAGTTGTTGTCGTTGTTTACGACGTAGGAAAGAGGTATCGGCATGAGATTATCCCAATTCAAAATCAAATAAAACCAACCGACCCCCCACTTACTCAAAAGTGACCGCTCTCCGCGAAGTCAACTCATGCAAATTTGTACAGTAGTTTATAAAACTCGATATCCCACCCACGCATTTCATCCATCTTCAGCAACGCACTAATGAAAAAAGCGACTAACTGTGGCATAGCGAAATTTGCTTTGCTGCGTATGCTCTTCGCATCAGGACCCATAGGATTTTAATTGCGATAATAGCTAAGGGCTTTGATGGGAACATCGCGCAGTGAGATTCAAATTCAGGTGTGTGCATCAAAACCAGAAATGTTGAATCATAAAGCGAGTCTCAGCATGGTTGGTTCACGAAAGCAATATGTGCTCCTGTGAATTTGAGGAGCAGGTGATGCTTACTAGCGAAACTAGTTGGCCTTAGCGGCTTTCGAGTTGTTTCTTCTTGGATCAAGTCCCCAATATGAGATTACAAAAAGACGTGTAGTTTCTGAAACAAGCGTGCCATACTTGATTTTTGATTTCAAAGGTGTCCAATTTGGTCAAAGTCAGACAGAGCGCGTCACGGCTGGTCAGTGGCTGTGGCGCCATTCTCTCATCAGTCGTCGTAGGTGAGTGATAAGGAAAGAACATTTTGGTGCAGGGTAGTCTTGATCTTTACCTTACAAATACATATGCCATATCTTCACGCGTTCAGTTTGTGTTTGGTTGTGGGATTTGTATTGTTGCCCTTACACTTGGCTCTTATCCACCTGTTCTTCCCTCACATTTGCTTTGATGATTCAATTTACTCAAGTCAGCCTCAAACTGCTCCACAACCTGCTGAAATCAATTCATTACTACTTCATTTGTTGGCCATCTCCACGTCAATTCGATTTGTTTTGTATCATTCAGCATGCATGTACGGAAGACTCGAAACGCCAGCTTTGAAAGTTTTTAATGGTCTTTTTAATTATTGAAACTTTAAAAGAGAGAATTTACAATTCTAATTTAAGTGAAGAAAACGCCAATGTTATCCAAATGCAGTCGTTCGTTTCGATTGCACATCAAGACGTCCGCAACAATTCAATTAATTGCGTCAGCGCACTGAAAAGGATTTCGATTCTGAATGGTGGATGCAAATGCGCTTGTTATTCAGACATGTTTTTCTACCAAGAATAAATTAAAAAGATAAAATCAGATTTGAATTACAAACCTGCTATTCC
>JACCHV010000618.1:0-10429 GCA_018907245.1 Eupristina koningsbergeri
TTTGAAGATTTATCCTAAAGAGCAAGAAGGCAAGACGCAAGCAGGCACAGCAGCCAGTCTTGCAAGCCAAGATTGGTTCCGGGTCAAGGCAAGCTGCGCGAAAGCGACAGCTGATCTAAGGCCAGACGAATAGGAGAGCCGGGATTCCTGCTCATGCAAAAGATTACGGTTCAGCCGAACTGTTTCCGACCCGCCAAAGGGGTGGACTCCCTGCTGCTACTGCCGCATTTTTTTCCGCCTCAAGAGACGGCTTCGGTTTCTCATTGGCGGCCCTGAGACCTCCCGACTATACGAACAGCACGAGCGTCGTGCGCCCCGGCCGGAGCCGGTTTACGGGAAGCTACTACTTTGGGCCCACTCCACCACTCTCCCGCCCAGTCAAGCAAGCGTATAGACTTCGTAGGTCAATCTTCGAATCATTGGGTGACCTACCCTCAACTCATGCCCACGTGTCCTCAAAAACCGCCGACTCTTACCCTGAGCTACCTGGGGGACGTTGGGTAGTCGTGAACCCCAAACACGACGTCAAAAGAGACTTAACTTTTGGTGACTTAGCAAGCTTTTTCTGCGCTCTTATGCTCTATCGCTTTAAGCGCTTAAACTGGGTTTCAAAAAAGCACAGACAGTTAGACTGCTGCAATCTCTCACTACACTCTACACGCCACACAAACTTATAGCTGTGGCCTAATTTATCCAGATAGGGGCCATACTTTTGATTCGATCAATTCGGTTTCTTCCTAAACCACTTTATCGCTTAACGTTTTGTTCATGCTGTCCACAGTGCAAGGTCTGTTGGCTGCAATGACTAACTTTTCAAGGTAGCACAACGATTGACAACACTTGAGACTTGAGGGAGACTTTGGTTACACTAATTTAGCTGCTCACACATACAGAACTGTGTATAAATATACAGCCACTCCTAATTTGCAAGTTGGACATGGAGTCGGCAATAATATCAATTCAAAAACTACCCTACCTTTTAGAGAAAGACTTCATGCCCAACTTGCGGAATCAGCGGGTAGGCGCATATTTATGTCACGCACTGTATGTGCGGCTGGTCCGATTAAACATGCTCGGCCAAACTAATAGTACTCAACCAGAGCTATTTTCAATGTGACGGTTCACAAAAACAGTACGCTTCCTTGTGGACTCCAAATAACACTCGCCAGTGACAATAGTCTCGCTTAGCAGCCTTTGAATTGGCCGCCCTTGAGCGGATCTCTGAAGCATAAGTATACGAAGAACTTGTCAACTGACTACTAGTAAGCACTAAGAATCGAAGTGGTAAAAACTTTCGCTGTGTATGAGGTTAAGGAGATAACTTCTCAGTAAACGCCTGGGGCACTATTGAAATTTCGGTTACTGGCAAATTACAAATTATTTGTCGTTTTCGTGCTCAATGCCCTAGGTATGGCTTTGTACAATGTGGCTGTTCAGTCTGTTCAAACTTCGTTTAGAATCCTGGCGTAACGTTGTTGTTGATTCTCTCCAGTTTCTTGCTCGTGTTGGTTTTCAATGAAGTAGATGAGAAATCCTTAGCTGCAAGAGATGCTAACAACTATCGCACCAGTTTTTCCCCTAAATGGTGAGCTGCCACCCTTGCAAAATTTCTAGTTTTTGCAAGTACAGTACTCAACATTAGTATACATATAGCTCTAATTTTGCTAGTTCAGCCAAAAGTTGGAGTAATGTTAATTTGAAAACTATCCCCTCTTGTAGAAAATGCTTTAAAATGGTATTCCAATCAAACGAATAAAAGAATTAAGTGCCTCAAATTTTTTTGAGCCAATTTTTGGCCATGTGACTTTACTATACACACATTACGTATTTTTACCCCTTTTGTAAAGTTTTTACTTTTTTTGTTGTTCTAATATTGTGTCACGTGGAATAGATTTCAGATAAGAGAAAAAGAGCCGAATCGAAGCATATCGCAGCGTTGGCTTGCGCGGAGATCACAACGAGATGGGAACACTCAGCAAATGGTGTTAGAACATTCGCCTCAAAACATAACAGTTATGACCAGGAAAAAAGCAAAGGACGACCTAAGAGGCTGAGCGCACGTGATGAGCATGTCATCGCTCAGAAAGCATCTAACTCACAAAGTCAGCAGCCCAGATCGGTCGTGAACTTAGCTTGGATGTTTCTCTGAAAACAGTTCCAAGGGCAATTCGCTGTAGTTTAAACATTGTTAAATCAAAGACGACAAAAGCTCCAAGGCTGGCCTTGAAGCACAGGACTCAAAGACTTGAATTTGCCAAACAAAAGATAGCCAGGGTTTGGGACAGACTAGGTGTCAGGCTACTTTCGAAGGTTCAGCTTTCTGATCTTAAGTCATTTTTAGTGACAAGAAGAGGTTCAACTTAGACAGTCCGAATGACTTCAGAAACTATTTGCACGACTTGCACTGAGCACCGCCCTAATTTTAATGCCCAAATTTCGGTGGTAGATCGTTCATGGCAAGCCCAAGAAAATCATTTCAATTTATCACTTTCTTCAAAGGTATGGGCTGCGTTTTGTCTGAGTGCTAAAGTGGGTCTGGCGTTGGTTAGGCTGAAAACGAATAGTGAACATTATGTACGAGTTTTGGACGAACACTTCCGATCATTTGGCGACAACAGCGTCGCTTTTCAGACCGACCTATCTGCTCGTCTGACCTGAATCCGATGCAAAATATGTGGGGACAACTTGTGCGCAGGATCTATGCCGAAAAGAGGCACTTCGACACAGTTAAACAACTCAGAGAGGCAATTTCGAAGGCCCGGCAAGGTCTCACTGTTAAAACTCTTCAAAGTCAGTGGATGGATGGGACGGCGGTTTTCCGACTGATTAGCACAAGGCGAAAGGCAATTGGCTATCAACTCTGTTTTAAGTTTAAAAACTAGTTCAATAAATGTTCAACATCAAAACCTGTAATGCGTGCATGCTTGTGTCTTATTGACAAAATCCGGTCCAAGGAAAAGCAATTTTAAGCACTTTAAACATTTATTTCTTTGATTGGATACCGCTTTGAAGCGTGCTCTATAACATAGGATAGCTTCTGATCTAACAATATTAACAACTTCAAACCCAACTTGCAAAACTAAGGCTGTATCTATAATAATGTCAGATTTTGTGGTTATGTCGCGGCTTAAACCATCGAATTCTAAACGCGAGCTTAACTAGCAAAAGGGAGTCAGTAGCTGTGGGGAAAATTTACATGAAGAGCAAGCATATCCAAATTCTGAGATTCGGCTATACATAGCTGGATCTCCCATGTTTACTCGCTCTTTTCATACTCTTTGTGTTTTTTTTAGTTGCTAGTAAACACATACAATCCCTAATTGTGTTGGAGGTTCTAATTGTGTCGATAATTCAACTATAACTTGGCGAACCTTGGCTCTTGCACATATTGAAAAACCTCGTTTTGCTACAGTTATGCTGAAATCACAAATGCAACTTTAAGTTGTATTTGAATTGATTTTAAAAATTGCGTTGATATATCATGATAAAACGCTGCATTGTATATCATGCAGAGGTGCCGGTAATCATTTTGTCACTTTTTAAGGATGCCGTCCAAGTGAGAAAATTGAGGATTTGATTTGCAGCATTGAACGGATTTATTTGACCCCAAGTAGATTTGATGATGAAGAAATCAGAAAGCGAAACAATCTGTTGTTGCGAGAACACAACAGTTTTGAATCTGGATGAACCTAGGGTCCAAATCGACTTTGTTTGATCGCATTACTTGTATCGAGAGTCAGAGTTTTGCAGAGGATCTAGGGATATCGACAAAAGCTAATCTTCAAGAACGCAATATTTTTGTTTGGCTATTGTTAATGAAACTAAATAGATTTATAGCAATTTAATTTGAAATTGGGTGCTCGAACCGTTAAAACAAAGGTCAATTTGCATTAACCCTTCTGCTAAAGAAAGTCAGCTTGCGAAGTCGACAGCTTAGTTTAGTCGTGTCAACTTTGCATAAAATAGTCGTTCTGTCTAACAAGCTTCTCGTTTTGTCTATCCTCACACCCTACTTCAACGTATCCCAAGCTTCATAAGCAACCGGCAATTCCTAGCTTTTTGCACATCCACCCGCTCTAATGCGCTAACTATCAATCGTCGAATCATTCCCCTCACATGCTGGAAGTCGATTCTTACAAAGTGGCGTATTTTAAAAATCTGGACAGACTAGCAAACCAATTTTCGAAGCTGTACAAATTTTGGCGACCCACCACTCAAACGTACTCGCGTTTGGCACGACGTAATATCTTTTTCTGATTCAATGCAACCTAGCTTTTCGATCGCTTACGTTGCACTGAGAATCGACTGCATCTTTGTCAGCAGACATAAGTCTTGAAAATAAAAGTACTCAAGTACAAAGTTAAAATGCGATGATTTTGGCATTACCTTGATTTTCAAAACGTTTTAATATGCGTTTCGGGGTTTTAGAAGATCTCCTCAGAGACCAAAAAATTAGCGAAGTTTTGATAACCAGCAAGCGAACTTTACAGGTTTATTTTGAATATTTACACATATTTTGCTTTTGTCACTTACGTCTTGTAATAGTTTTCCCGAAATGCCGCTTTAGTGTGGTAGAAGAAGAAATTTTATAAGTTAAGGTAAGTCTAGAAGTCTAAACGAGAGTCGGGCTTTCCTAGGGACGAATCGCTTAAAATGGTCTATTTCTATCAAAGTGAAGCACACTTATTGAAAAGCATAAGCAAAAACCGGCAATTAGGTTTGCAACTAAAATGTTTGATGTTTTTATTAGATGATTCGAATCTTTTTAAAGTTGAAGAATCGTCTGCTGCGGAATCGCCGGGTTACCAACCAAACAGTTGAAAACAAGTTTTTCGAAGGTCACAGATCCAAAAACTAACCCGCGTTTGTGTCGCTCATAGCTGCGTGTAAATTGGTTCTTGCACAAATGAAACTAAATTGAATAGTATAAAGAAGGTGATATCAGTCGATCGATCTGAAAAGTCGACAAACTTACGAATCTGAGAAATATTAAAACACGCATGTTTAGAAATTTAGTCGAAACGCGTTGGTAATGCTAAGATTATTCGGGAAAATCAGAATCACTTTAATTCGAAACAACTTATCAAGACTTCTTGACAGAAACGCAGAGAAACGCTTTTTCGGCCGCAACGCTTAGATCTGACGCTGCTCGCTGAAGTTTATAAAAACACAAAGAGAAAAATAATTTTGGCTGATAATTGCTCAAAGAAGCCCTTCCTCGCTTTCGATCAAGCAACAACATTTATTACGACCGCAAAAAGCCAGAGCCTACAGCGAACAGACAAGGCACTAAGCGACGACGTACTAGAACAGTTCTTGACGTGACCTCTGACGGATTTACGAATTATGCTAGAAGGTTGGCTGAGCTAAAGCTACAAAGCTTTCAAGAACAGTTATTCTACAAATGATCTCAGGAAGGAGTCTGTCTGAAACGAGAACGAAAGCAGAGCTGACAGATAGACTACTCGGCAACAAACTTCAAACTAGAGAATGGTTAGCTTGAAAGTCGTTAACGACAACTTTGGACCCTCAACTCTTGTAGTAACAAATGCTGTTCATATTTTCAAAACCAATATTCTCGTTTAATCGACTCGCTAGTAGTGCTAATTTTATTCTAACTTAATTTGCGAACGTTAATTATTTAATTGATCAAATCCGAATTAGATTGGAATTTGGCTAGTTTGTAAATCCTAAAATTTGATTGGTACACTACCACCGAAAACAAACTTGTCGAGTGATTAGTGGTATTTGTTTGCAAAAGCTGAGCAGCATAAATCTAACACAACTATGTGCAATTGGCTCGAGTGAATGACAACGAAACTAGGGCGCTCAATTACAGCTGGCTTGAATGCAGCTGGCTTACATAAGTAAGACGTCTTTCTGTCAGCCTACACTTAGCGCTTCAATTGACAGTAGCCAATTGCGACGACACACGAATTACCTTCTCTCAGGTGAATTTCAAAACTACAGCTTAATAAAAGATATCACCATCACACATGATTAAGTTAAACGCAATCTCTTGCAAAGCAAGCGTTCTAAGTTTTAGAACGCACTAAGAAACTAACTTAACACCTAAAATCTGAACCATTGAAAATTAGGACTGTCGTTTGCCTGCTTAATCTGACTGTTGTACGGTCGAGATGCGTTTGAGAACGGATAGCTTGTGTGGTCAGAAATTCAAAATGCGTGTCAGCTTTTAGTCTGATCAAGAGTAATGCGGGTCTCTGTCATGTCTGACCGTCAAGCAAGTTGTTCAATCAGACAAATGTCTTGTATCTACAGAATATTAGCCAAACAAGTTAAATCTTCTTAAATCTGTATAAAATGCTATCAAACACAAACTCCCAAACATCGCAAAACCTCAAATTGTCGTCAAAAATCTGTAAAAGAAGCTTATACAAAAGGTTAGCTTTAAAACTTACAGGGCATGCTGCAAACACGTGTTTTGAAGGTTGCAGTTAAATTCAACTTATCTTAGCCAGCACTTCAGTTGCTAAGAGTGCCCAAAAGTACGCGAATACCTTCTTGAATTTTACCTCCCACATTTTATGCAATCTGCTCAACTAAGCTTTTCGAAAGTAGTACTTCGATTTCTTGAGCCCATCATTGAAAATCCGACTGAGTATTCTGCGTGAAAAAGACATTACCGCTTAAAATGATGACTTTTGAGTAGACTGCATTAAAAATAAGATTACGAAAAGATTTGTTTAACTTCTTGTTCGATCGGGCAATGAGACAACAAAAACACATTTTCGACCAAACTTTAAATGTGATTTCTAACAATAAAAAAGTTGTGAATTTGGATTTTCAGCAATCACCCTGATTGCCCAAAATCCAGCGTGCGTACAAACTTGATTATCTCTTGGCACTTTCATTCGAAACACAACATATCCAAAGTATGTGCTTATCGAGTAATTAATCAGAATGCTTTGGGCACCTCTGTCAGAGTTTTTCATTTTTCTGACTAGTTAAAAACAGAGTACGGTGCGAGGCAAGTACCTTTGTTGGGTTGGTAGATACGCGAGCAAATGCGAACTTCTATCACAGCGAACATGAACTAAATAACATGAACGCGCGACCGAAGTAGCACTACCTTATTGGGGAAGCAGTGTTTTCTGCGCTACTACTGTTCTGTCCTATACTTGCGTCAAAGACTTTCTAGAAGCTTTTGTCGGGCATCAAGACTCGACAATTTGTAAAAGCTGACTCAACGTTTGTTGTGGAAAAAGTGAAAAGAAGGATTTGACTGCCATCATAAACAATTCAAGTAAATTCGAATCCCCAAACGACGATGTGCGCTTATGAAAGAGAAGAATTAACAAACTTCAATCACTTCTTTTCCTTCAACTTGATATATCCCGATTTCATTATGATTAAAGTTCTATCCGTTACCCGGCGAGGCGAGACTTCTCCGAGTGAGAAAGATTAGTACGGGACGGTGACATCTGATAGAGAAAACCCCTCATTGTGGGGCTAAACCCAGCCGTGCGCAAGTTCAATCTCGTCTAGACCAACGGCCGAAAGGCTAACGCAACTGTCTTCGCAAGCAGCAGGCAATACTTAGTAGGGTTTACTGCCAGCTACCGCTCTACCTTAACTCGCAGCTAAGTCGCACTGTATATCTCATCACCTTTGAGTAGGCGCAAAAGAGGAGAGCAGCTTGCATGGACCAATGGCCTCTCTGAAACTAGCAATCGGTGCAGAGGAAAGAAGTCTGAGCCAGCAACGACTTCTTTTATATGATTGTCTGCTTAATCGATATAGGAAATAAATTCATTCATCCATTGTACCCGTTATCAAGGAAAGCTTATTCGTCCTAGCAGAGTAATTTCTTACTATTGAGGACCCGGTTTCCGACAGCAATCGAAATCAAAAATATTATTGATGCTGCAAGATAATGTCAGCGATTAGTGTTGCTGGAAAACGCTTGAGTTGCGTAAATAATTAATGCTTGTTTAGACACGATTGCAATAAGCTGCTGCAAAACAATTGGGTCTCCAGATGCACAAACTTGAATCACAACATCTACTAAAAATTGAGCAATTTTCGGTTAACAAGGCACAAGATGAGGTGCTTGTACTACGCCCACTTCTTCCGTTCGGCATAGCACAAATACTAGCAATGTCAATTTTGATTTCTCGGAGCAGACTTGTTCAAAATTCTAGGCGTTGAGGTGAGCATATCAGATCTTCAGAAAATAAATTTGGAAGGCATACAAATCCGGCAGCAGAAGCGCGAGAATCGGTGTGTTAATAACGATAGAGTCAAGGTTGAAAAATTAAGACTTGTTTATTCAGCCAATCGGAAATCAGAACCAGCTTAGGCCGTCAAAATTAGTTCCTGTCTCTGATAAGTGTCAATTTATATTCTAAAGGAAACTACGCATTGCTTTTGTAGCGCGATGTGGCTTAACCGTTACTGATCATCCTTCCGATTAACCGCAAACAATCGAAATTTATTTCTACTAAAAATCGAAAGCAAGCCTGCTGATTTCCTGATTTGCACGCTCTATAAAAACGTTCACTTGACTTTAAATTATTAAAAAATACGACAGATGCGACGTAAGCCTATTGCCTGCCAACCTCAGAGACTCCCTGGTCAGGGAAAAAAAAAAAAAAAAAAAGGGTTTTTAAATTTTTTTTTTTTTTTTTGTTTTTTCTTGCTGTCTTATAGTGATAAATTTGTGGAGGTCCGCGCCAAAAACAACGCAAATTACATCCGGATTAATTGCTGCTGCTCACTCAGCGTTCCCCCAAAACAAAGCCTCATTGGGCCAATGGAAACTGAACAAATCAGACACGCGCTTCGCTTCAATTTGTAAGCGCTTTACATGTTCGCCGACACCGGCCGAATTCCTCCGAAAACAAGTCAGCAGAAGGTTTTTCGCATATGTGACCAGAATGACTTATGGATATTGAAGCCGTGAAGAAGCTGGCATGAAGATTTCACAAACACGCGAATTAAATGCAAACTTGAACATTTATGCAACACACATTCAGTCCTCACAGGCTAATCGATATCGCTATTATTGCGACTGCGGGTGCTGTTCTGCGTGGTCCGGCAAATAAACCAACAACAATTGACACTACAAGCAAAGTTGGCATTCTGGTAAGCTTTGCGTTTCTAGTTTGACTTTTAAATTGTAGAAAAAACGCTTTCAAATGGCGGCATTGCATTACTTGAACAAACTGAAACAAATGAACATCAAGCATCGGCTTGAGCTCGAAATGCGGGCTCCATCCTACTGTCACAGCAGTGCGTCGCTAACAACGTAGGCAAATCAAATTAGATGAGGCACTGAGGAGGCTTCGATCTCCATGACAGCTAATTCGATTCCATATTAGTGTGATTAAATTTATTTTTTTAAATTTAGACGCAATTAGTGGTTTTTGATTTTTCAGGTAAAAATGAAACAATTGAGTTTGTGTTGCTTTAGATCAAAGTTTTTTGAGCTTGGGAGGTAATAAAATTTTTTTAGAAAATGTAGTACGATTTGCGTGAAATTCAAACTGTTCACCATAAAGTCGAGCACTTGTGTTTAAAAACAAAATTTGTATGTGCCGCAGTTATACGAAACTCCGGTTCAGAGTATAATGTCGATCCACCTCAACATAAAATCGGCATAAGTTTTGAAGTCAAGCTTTTGTCATAAATGCCGCTTGTCAGAAAGATGGTCAATCGAATCGTACTTTTTGTTCCTTTCACTGCGGAGCAAACTCGTTCCTTCCGTTCAAATCAAATGTTATCGTTTTCAAGTCGAACAAGCGCCAGCGAGTACTGTCTAGTGAGTCAAGTAGCATTGCGAGTGTCTTTGGAAACGTTCACTTTTTTTTCGAAAATACGACGATTCTTTAGGGATTTCTCGTCTTCTCGTATCTTAACGAGAAACAAGAGATATTTCTTTTAATAATGCAGAGAAAGCCCAAAAAGGTTTCTGCACCCTATAAGTCTTTTTTGGCACCGACTGATCTTGTGCAAATTCAGTTTCTCCCAGGCACTTTAGTGACCAGTGAGATGATTCGTTTCAAAGGCAAATCTTAATCCGGCAAAAAAGCTGGGCTCGTTTCGACGAACTGCTGATCAGATCCAACGCTTGTCTTAGCAGTACTAACGCCGCGTGCAACTCGACAAAAAACGCTGGACGTTCGTCGTCAAAGGATAAAATGAATTTCAAGTATTGAGATGGTGGCGCTGCAAAGTCGTAGTGTAAACAGAACTTTATTTACTTTCTCTTGGTCAATTACAAGCGTCGAGGTTTTAACTGTCAAAATACACTAAAACTTTTCCGCAAAGAACTTCGCGGATATTCCTTGTTTGCCGCAAAAATAGGTTCTTTGTTCTCCGCAATTCTTGACACCATGCCTTCTCGTTGCCGCGGTTTTGAGGAGGAGAAAGGAAGGAAGCACAAACATTTGAATTACGTGCAAAT
>JACCHV010000619.1:0-10942 GCA_018907245.1 Eupristina koningsbergeri
GAGCGACTGTTGTTGAAGTACGATGAAGACAAGCTCAAAGAAAACATGCGCTCGGTTATTCCCAAGCCAGTAGAAACATCGAAGGTCTCGTCGAGTAGGCTCTTTTAGATCCGTTGTTAAATAATATTTTTATTTAATAAAGTGTTAATTAACGAACAACATGTACAAACAGCAGACAGTAATCAAATGTTAGACAAACTTTTGGCTGTGCGATTGTTGGCCCAAATCTCTTGCAGTGATTTGAAGTGACCGTCAATGGTCTGGTTAATTGCCAGTCGTTTGCCGTGAACATTTTTAATTATTGGCACATGGTACTCGGTAGACTTGTACTGTTTGCGGAAACACCTGAACCTCTTCGATGAGCAGTTGTGGATCACTAGAAATGCGCCAATGCAGCCGTAAAAGTTCCACAACTGTAACAGCTGATTTTACGAGTAACACACAAAGTTGCTTACTCCAAAGTAAAGAATTCGTCCCATAACCTTGAAATGCTCCCAAGCCATTATTCGTATGCATAACGACGACACTATGCACAAAATAGCAATAATGATGCCGATGATGAAGATTTTGTTGAGAAACTTGAACACTCGAATATTTTCACTTATCTAAAATGCATAAGATGAGATACTGGTGAATCAGAGAGTAGACAACTTGATATCGTGAAGAAAGCCTTAGATCGGTTCGTCTATTTATAACCTGCAGTTTTTGATTGATGGCGTTCAGAATCAATGCGCACATAAATGAGACAATGTCTAAGGCTATGTAGATCGTGTAAAGTACGATCAGAGGTGCATGTACTAGATGGAGTCTGTAGTCACCATAATGACAAAACAACTTACATAGGTTGTAGCTCACCGACATTGCGGCTGAGATCAAAATTGACGCAACTGCTAGCACAGGTCCGACGATCTTGAACTTCTTGTTCTTTTCGTACGTGGCACTGTTCTGAGTGGCAATTGCTCGTTCAAGCATAAACGAAAAAAAGCTCATCCTGAGAATAGGGCAACAGGTTTGTTGAATGGTCAAGCTGCCTACCTGAACATGTTAGCTCCTAGCGATTCAAAGGTTTGAAAAATTCGGTAGTAGAGAAGATTAGATAGATCGGGACCATTCAACATTATGAGGCGACATATGGATGTAGCCAAAGTGCCGGTTGCAGCGAAATAGCAGCCCAGAATGTAATTGTACCGTAAAAGTATGTGGTTATAGTGAAAGTTCTTTTCGCATTTGGTTAGGTGGAACATGGCAAAAGTGCTCAAAATCTCACTCATAACTCCGAACACAAGGCTGATTGATAGTGCCACAACGTTTAAAGTATATCCATCATTGTAAACCGACATGAATACCGGCTGTTCGAATTGAAGTCACGCTAAAAATGTAGTAATTTAATGAGTTTATGGCATGTGGAAGACCCGTCATTGGGGGAGTATTCAGTAACTAAGACAAATTTTGTCACAGGGATTGGCCAGAACCAATGGACACGGATGAAGTGCCCCACGCGTTGGAAGTGTACGCGCTGCAAGAAAACAACAACGAAGCGAAACAAGGGGAAACACTTGCTTGTTGACTATGGTTGAGTAAAAAACAAAAAAAAGTCGGAAAAATAGAAAAATACAAAAACAAAGATAAAAAGTAAATTTTTTAACAGTCAGCTCGAATTGTTTGACACAGTTGATACGCTTTATGTCAAAATTGTATTAGTTTGGCTCCGCAACAATCGTAACAGGTAAAATACATTGTAAAAAGCCCTCTATACTATCTTAAAAGCACTTGTTGAGGTGCTCGGAATAGCTAACCCTTCAAGGGAAGAGCATTACGGCTCGTTTAGTTTTGAAAGACTAAAAGGATTTCGCCTCTCAAAAGGATCGACTAGTTTGATTAGTGAGCTTTGTGCCCGTATTTATATATTCCTGTATCCTTATTCTGTACAAGCCTCTAGGTTCTGTCCTCTCTGTGCTGTATCACGTTAACTGAAGATAGCAGGTTTTCCTCTAGCTCCCTCTCACTGGGGTTGCGACATGCTTTGTGAGCATTCACTCTCCTGTGTTAACTGGATCTGTAAAGACAAGAAATCTAATTTCCCATTTCAGCAACAAAATATCCCTTGAATTAAACACATTTTCGCAAAAATACATACCCCATTTGCGGACTAAACTAATAAGCAAGGGCATCTGAATTTATAATTAACAATAGGAATTAGCCGCGAAAAAGGAACTCGAATAGCGATTACAAAAGCTTTGTTTACAGTTAAGGAACGAATCAAGTATTCAAGGTAAAAGGTCGTCTTCTATAAACACGCAAGAGATCTGCATTTCGACGGTGATCTTGTATTTATAAACACGGAAATCAAAGACAACCATATCTGGATGCAATTAAGTCAAGCATTAAACAAGCTGGATTTGGCAGTCCTGAATATAAAGACTTCGGAATAGACAGAGTCTGGATCAAAGAAATCGCTTCTAATAGGCTTGACGTACAATTTTGAAACAAAGTTTAACTAGTTACATAAAAGTTGCTTCAGTTAAAGTTGACCGCACTTTTAAGATGTACAATTTCTCTACGCAGCACTATTTCCACATGAAACAGCTACAAAAAACCGACATTTCCTTCAGTGTGCATTCTAAATTTTGATTAAGTCTCAAATGCAATAGGATTATATATCATTAGCATTAAATATTAGATGCCTTTTTAGATTTCAACTTCAATCTAAATACATTTTTAAATGAACCGCAAAAATTTGAGCTTTTATAGCATTTGCAGACTTTAATAAAGTGCTTAAATACCCATGGCACATATTTATTATATTAGCATAAATATCACTTTTTAATTTTTCAAGTTGAGTGCAAGATTGACTATAATTATGACCCAAGAGTTATCTCTTCTAGCAGCGAATGCTTTAAAACGGTATAACTGTTTAAAAAAAACTTAAAGCATCTAAGAAATCGATTTTAAGCTGATTTCCAGTGTTGCCTTATTAGTATAAATACATAAAACAATTCAATGTACACAATTTATTTCTTAACGTAAGAAAGTAATGTATAATCACATAATAGTTTGGTGATCATAAATATCGAATGTACTTCCTATATTTACTTTACTTTTGCATCAGAAACTTAAACCTGATCATAAACAGTCCAACGGTCAGGTCAACGAGGCTGACTCACTGCCGCTAGCGAGCGCCATCCAATAGGTAGGATAGGGCTGTGCTACTTCCTTGAACCAGCTGCACGTAAGCTAACCGAAACGAAACAGTATAGCTCTTGATTGGTGGCGCACGTTTACTCGAAAATACTTGCACGCAAGCGAGTTTCGAACCCCACTACGCGGGTTTGCGCTTTTTCGAAAAAACATTTTTGCCACTTAACTAGCGTGGTCCAGACATGGTCGCCATGATAAATCAATATTAAAACTCCAGTTTGAATCGATTCAACACGACTAAAAAGATTTTAAATAGCAAGATATCAGTTCATTTTTAAATTGTGGGTTTCTGGCATAGATTATGCACACAAATTATCCTTATATGTTCTCAATTAAATTCAGGTCAGAAGAGCAAGTGAGCCTAGTCCAAAAAAGCGACGTTGTTGTCGTTAAACCAACGACGAGTTTTTCGACTTGTATAAATCGAAGCATTGTCTTGCTGATAAATGCATTCTTAATAGCACAACAGAGGTATAATTACTGCCCTAGAACTCGTAAATAATCTATACTATTCGTTTTTGATCTAGCGAAGGCAGAGCCACCTTGCTATCTGAACAAATGTAGCTCAAGCCTTTAAAAAGTGGTAAATTTGAATAATTTCTTTGGACCTACCAAGGGTGATCTGTCTCACCACAATTCCAACCTGAAAAATGATGTGGTTTTATGTGTAAGCCATGTCGATAGCTACTCAAGCTAACTATACCCTCTAAATTGAACTTTTCTACTTTACTAAAAATAACCTAAAAACCAAAAACAAAGCCTCCAAAAACTGCATTTAACTCTTTATGTTCCTGTCTCAAGTTAGGTTTTGACAGGCGAATTGGAGTCATCGAGGGTGATGTCTTGGCCTTAGATTTGTAATCCATCCTTCAATGTTTGGATGACAGTAGATTATCCTTCAAATGGTATACCAAGAAACATCAAACTGGGTCGATCATTAATCTCTGCCGCTGGCTTGCTTGAATTAGATGCTCCTTGACCGATGACATGCTCGTCACGCCCGATCAACTTTGGTTATCCTTTCTGCTATTTCTTGACATACCTAAGGAATGCGCAGGCAATGCTTTTTGACTGCCCCAACCTCTGTGCGATCTGTGCTTAAGCTAAGCCGGCTTGCGATATACTTCAACTAAGCTTTTCTTATCCTGTGTTAGCTTCCTTCTACCTGGCAAAATGCTAAAACAGCAAAAAGAAGTAAAAATCCAATAAAAAGAGCCAGAACGTGTTGAATATGTGTTGTAAGCTGGCAACGCCAAAAACTGATTTAGAGAAAACAACTTTCTAGACGCTTTGAATTTTTTATTTGCTTGACTAGAATATCGCTTCTAAGCCTTTAAACAAGACAGGTCGGTTCTCGAATTTAAGCTATTATCAACTTCATGATTAAGCTGCAGAATCAAGGATAAATATGTGCTGATGTGTGAGATGGACTGTTCTGACAGTTGAACAGTATTAATTGAACCAAACTAGAACTAGCGAGCAAGCCGTCCTGGTTTGGTCGCCCCTGTAGGCTAGTAAAAGAAACTGCTTACTTCAAGCATCTTCGCGGCTATAATAGTACTCCTAACAGCATCAATATGAACAATATGAAATGTGTTAGTACCAGTCTACACAGATCTTGTTGGATAAAAAAGATACGTGATTCCTTACTTGATCACACCTATTACACATATAAAAAAAACATATCTCCAAAATGTAAAATGAAGCATTACCTAACTTAATATCCGCAATTGTCACGATGCTTCAAAACCTAAAGGAACACGTTTGACCAAGCGATAGTAGCATCTAATTCGAAATGTTAAAACCGCATGGTGGCTTTGAATTCAGCTATGTGCAGTTGGCTTGGATGAATATGCACGACTAAGCAAGTCGTGCCGTTCAATTACGACTGGTCTATTGAAACCGCACGCGCTCCTGTGTCAACTCGTAAAGTGGCGCTCGCTTGTAACAGTAGCCAACTTTGTAAAAGCCTAGATTTGCGCTTTTCGAGCCACGCTCTCGATGCGGAAGTGAGAAAAAAACAAATTTTTTAAGCATCAAAAATTGATGAAATCAGTCCAGGTTCTGCAAAATTTAATAATATTTGTGTATATCAGAAGACTTAACAAAACATGTATACAATCATAAATCTAAATTTTATTATTTTGCGGAATTTGCAAATGTGTAAGCAAATGCAGACTCTCCTTGTGAAAAACATGCAAGGAAGCACATGGATTATATAAGCAATCGTTAATTTTTATTTCTCGCAACGCAATTATCCTTTCTCTAGGTATCAGCAGCCTATTTCTACTGCCCTGTGTTATTTAATGATGATAAAATTTCATGCTATTGCTTGGCTCTAGGTGTTACTAATTCGGATTAATCTACTCTCTAATCGTTCGGTTATTTTTGTCTCTGCTTAGCATTTTAAGTGATTCAAAAACGGTTTGAAACATTTAGGTACTTCAAGGTAAACAATCGTTTTAAAAGTTTGCTACTTAAACATGTTGCACATAAATGTTTTTTCAGCTTTAATATGGAATTCCCTATAAAGATTGCCGGAGCACTTCCGCCAAAGCTTCTTATTGGTCAAATCAGAGATGCCGCACTAACACAAGCTCAGCGCCGGAAACCGAAATGAGTATTTACAATTTTTGAAATTATAGTTACTATCCCAACGGACAGGTCGCCTAAAAACAATACCGTTGCTATTCGAGGTTGTTAAAAGAATCCCTCGTCCACCCTTACTTGTGCCTTCTATCTTTTTTTGGTATGACGCCCGAGAGTTTGTCGCACTTACATGTGCTAGGATACTGTCACCGCCGCCACGTTCACCTTCTGTTATTGACTATGCCCCCTTCTCAAGCACGTATCCTCATGCCTCTAAAATCTTCAAGGCCTTTCCGTTCACATGCCCGCAAATGTTTATCCTGGAAGCTCAGTTTTGTGTTTTTGAAAGTAGAAAGCGACAGCGTCATTTTTTTATTCTGCTTTTCAAGCTTTGCTGAATGAGCCAAACTCTTGGTGCCTGACGTTGTACACGCAAAAAGCATACCCGGATCTACAGCTTGAAAGCAAAAGACTCGCTGATTTCGTACACTAACATTTATTTACAACTCGATGACCAGTCGTATCACTTGCAAACTTGACGTATGACAGTGCTTGCCGCCCGAACCAAGGAATGCATGGTCGATGAAACCGAGCCGCTGATTTTCGCAGTCATCGCCGCGGCGTACGGCTTTGTAGCGAAACAGCTTAGGGACTAACTAGAGGCGAGTTTAAGCAACACCGTCCCTTATCCTATCTCTCACATTTCCACTCTAGCCTTCTGCTGGCTGCCCACCCAAGGCCCTTCACCCCGTGTATCCGCACTACCCCGTTTACAGCGTTACTTACACATCATCTACAAGGGATTTGTTTTTGTTTGTCACCGCCAAGAGAATTTGCCGATTTATGCAGATGCTGCTTCCGGTTGGTATACGCATGTTTTTAGACCCAATGCGCTCCACATACCGACCACGCATTGCACTCGTCAACCTATTCATCTGTTCGTAAACCGGCAGTGGATATCCCTAGTCTACGTTTCTTGTTCCCCTCAGTTGAAGGATTTTATGCTAAATTCAATCGACCACCCCGATTGGGGATTATAACACGCAATTATCGCTTAAGAGCAACTAGGTAATTCAAGACGAGACCGCTTTAGATAGCTTATTTACTGATCCTAACGGTTCTTAATACAATTAGACAATAACAATAAAGACTGTTGATCGATGTAGACCGATCTAGACAATTAACAATTTAAAAAAATAATATCATTGAATTGAGAACTTCGCTCGCAAAACCCTGCCTCTCTCCTCAAAACTTTCTTCCTGGGATTCCCTTCCTTTTGGCGATTTTTCGACTTCTTTCTCCTTTCTTCCACCTCCACGTTGGTACACCGCAACGGACTTAGGTTCCATTTGCGACACATCAAACCTTTCGCTCTTCATGACGCTTGTAGATTTCAAAAAAACTTTTAAAATCATCAAATTTGAAGCAATCTGGGGGGGTTCTGAAAATACTAGACATAGACGCAGACACTATCGAGATAATCCAGCAATTATACGCAGGCGGGTAGCATAGGTAATTGTAAATGACAGGCAAGTAGCATTCAAGGTGCAGAGAGGAGTCTGACGAAACAACACATTTTTTCTTCTGTTTATTCTTACCCTTAAGACAACTATCAACAAAATTAAGTGATGGAGCCAAGGGTTTAAAATAAATCACCGATCACTTAGGCTATTTGCCACGCTAACGACATCATGCTGTGCTCAAAAAATCAAAGCGACTTGCAAGAAATGCTGAATTCATTAGCCAACAAGTTTAATAAGATGAGGCTGAAGATAAACATGGGCAAAACTATCTAGATGACAAACTAACCAACAATAAGAGAGAGTGCTGGGTGGAAAAATCGTAGAAAAAGTAGGCAGCTTCTGTTACGTTGATTGACTCATTTAAATACCGAGGAACTAGGAGCTAGGCAAAAGGATTGAGGCTGTGTGGGCAATGTTTGGAAAAACTAAACAATTGCTTAAAAATCACCGCGTCCCAATGCTGATCAAAACCCGCTACTTCAAGCTATACATCCGACCGACTCTGTTATAGGCCTGCAAGATCTGGGCTTTAACAAAAACGATGGATTTATGGCTTGCGCGATGCCAGTAAGTTATCAAAAGATGGATGCTTCAAATTAGACTACACGATCGTCACACCAACACATAGACTTGAGAAAAATCGGTTTTAAAGATGTCATCATGTCATGCTATAATCGCAAATAAAAGCTCGCCAGCAAAGTGGCTGGAGTGAAACATGACAAGAGATGGATGCAGAAGTTGCCGTAAGTGGACATCTCTGAGAAAGTGATCGCTGAGCTACTCAAGGAAACGATGGCACAAAGAATTCTTGAAGACGGCTGGCGAGATGACAATGCTTTATGAAAAAAAATGGATTAGTCTTTAATACACCTACGTTGTATCATGATTATTGCTAAATAATTGAACTTTTTAGATTACAATTTTGTTTATTACTCTGAAGCATGTTCTGTTACCTAAGAAACTAAGAATTGGACTGCGACTCTTTCTCTTCTCTGAATAATAGTTCTTATTTGAGACGGAAAATCCGGCTAGTGGGGTTTACATCCAGTTATGCAAATTAATTCTAAAAATTATGATTAGTAAGTGTAGTAGCATTTCGATACAAAAGAAAAACCATTCAGTGGAGCTTAAACCTAGCTGTAGGAGTCTACTCTTATTAGATCTGTTGGTAAAAAATGATAGGGGATGCTCCTATCAGATAAGAAACTGCCTAGCAAGATTCAAATTTAGCTACACGCAATCTCTAAAGAAATTCACGTTGCTGGCTTACTATTCAAATTACCTAAGAGGGAAAAGAGGAGGGCATGTTGCAGGAACCAAGAGTTTTCGAAAACAAAGAATTTGCGGAGAGAAAACAGGGTGGAGGGCTGTAGCTAGAGATTATTATTCTGCTACCTTTGTGATCAATGCAGATAAGTGAAAATAGGAAACATTATATCACCGAAATCACTTAAAATCGACGAGGCAAATTTTAAATTTATGAACTTTAAAGCAATATAAAATAACTTAAGAAATGTGATCTTTGTTTTCTTCAGTCTTGTTCATTTATAAATTTTTAAAAATATTTTTTACAGACTTTAATGATAAACAAACAAGTGTATTTAAGGACAAACTTTATTGTAAATATGCCAATCTTAGAATAAATTTTTTTTTTAATGTTAATTGTTTTTTTAAAATTCTAGTTTTTATCTACACAGCTTATTTATGGTAACAGTAAAGTTTATGTGCAAACTAGTGTTTTAACCTATTGCAAGTCGAAGCTCTTGTTTGGAAACAAAATCTAAACTACAAATTCAAATTTATCGATTTTTAAAACATTGGTGTGAAACGCCAAAGAAACAAAAATTTAACATCTTAATTAATGATCAGCGTGAAAATAAAGTTTAAAGAGTAAGATAAAATTAAAGAAACAGTTAATCAAGCGTGTCAAATCTATTTCTTGGTGTTGGGTTCACGAAAGTGCAAGAAAAAATTAACTCACACCGCGAAGACTTGCGCAAAAAACCGCAACAATCTGCTGGCAACTTCATTTAGCAGTTTTTTTTTTGATGATTACGGTTGCCGACAATATTTTATTTGGTAACAAAGGTTACGACTTATTTTGCATGGAACTGATGGAAACTCTAAGACCCGACCGTTTACTCGGCCAATCTAATTTTTTGTTTGAGTTACTGGGCAATACCAGAGAAAAAAACTTCGTCACAAAAGAATTCTCCGGAAATTGTTTTTACAAAAAAAAGAAAACAAGCTCTTCAGTTTTCTGTTTCGGTAATCTTATGAGGGGGTAAGCGGGTGAAACAAAGAAGAAGGGTACAAAAAAACCACTTTTAATTCAGCATGTTAATGGGGAACGGGTATGAAAAGTGCAAAACATTTCCAACAGGTAATATTCACAGATTACCATAAAATATTTTTATTATTGTCAGCTTTTGTCCTTTTGATAACTTTCAATTTCAAACACATAGCACTATCATTAAATTGTACTTGTTTTCCTCCATAAGAGCAAAGTTCTTTCTTATTACTCCAACCGCAATTCTTAAAAGATAGATAAAGGTTTACTACGCCACAACATCTTTAAAGAATCTTACTGTACAGTTTGTACATGTAAACTTATGTCCCGATGTTCTCTTCACTACAATGTCACTGCTTATTCACAAAATTATAGCAAGAAAACAATTTTTGTCACCAGCATGCAATTACCATCTTGCGCATTTGGCTCATAGGGCTGGGATGTTTTTAGTAATTTTATCGCAAAATTCCTCAAATTAAAAAAAAAAACAAACAAAAATTAACCCTGTTTTTTACTCTTCATCTACCTGCGTCAGAAGTCCAGCTATTCAAATTTTAAATTTTATAGCCTAATTACTAAAAATTAACCCAAATTTACATTGATGCATCTTGCACTTATATTTGTCCTAGAAATTATGGGGTTCAAAGACCGTCTTATTCACTATCAAAATAATCAAACTTGAAGCAGTTTTAGGTTTGTTCGAGCGAAGAATAGTGCACGACTTTCTTACTCAACAAACCTGACTTCTGATCACCGACGTTGTTACGAGCGTAAAGAGCATGCTTGGTTTTGTAGCTAATCGTTGACTCGTCGCCAACACATTCAGTGCGCGATCGGTTCATTCACAACTGCGATTGACCAACTGTGAAGCGAGCATGTCTCAAGTAGCGTTTGATAAAATGAGCAATTTGAAAATAAGAAGTACTGGTGTCGAATTTATTAAACTAAATTTTGAACACTCATTCTATAGCAGCGGAAACGAGGTAGGCAACATCCATGCATTTGCAGGAATTGGTCTCTACGTCAACCAATAACTGAACCAATTGATTGAGTTCGACACATCTCTAACCGGGTTATCCGATTGTCACTGAAACCCAAGATAGCCGGCCACTGAGGGTAACCCAGGTTTACGCTTCATGCGTTGAATGTAATGATGAAGATTTTGACGCACTTTTGGATGAACCAGGGCAAACGCTTCAAAAAAAATGTGTACATGATCTGGTGATTAGTGATTTAAATGCAATAGTCGGACGATGTCAAACTGACGAAACCTGTTATAGTTGATTTAAATTAAATGAAGAAAAAACGATTTAGGTGAATTATTGGTAGATTTCTGCAAAGC